>JAMLFT010003795.1:0-21137 GCA_026544285.1 Pachyrhizus erosus | reverse complement strand
GATAATATTGTTTTAAAAAATATTTGTATAAATTAAAATAATATAAGATATATATATCAATACTCATAATTAGATTAATATATTTTTTAAATATTTGTATTTATATTTATTAATGTATACTTATATATATAATTTAAAAATAATTAAAAAACTAATACATTAAAATATAATATATATAAATTTAACTTCATGTCGTGCAAGAGTTAATAATACATTAAATATTATAAAGACATATCTAAATTAAAGTGTATTAATATATAAATAATTATTTGATGATATATTATTAAATTTATTTAGATTGATTTAAAATTAATTAGATAACATTTTATTAGACATAATTAGATTAATTTAAGAAGAATAAATTTTTAATTTTTAAATAAAATAACGTATTAGCATATAATTGAATTTGGTAAGTGGAGACATTAATGTACATTATTCAGAATATATATGGAAAAGGTGTTTGGAATGTCATAATTACAAAATGAAGAATAGGTTTTGAAAAAGGGAATGGTCTACCATAGTAATAGACATAAAAATGATACTTCCGGATACCACTGCCATTTTCGGTGTTTCTTTCACCAGAAAATAAACAAAATGGTGTTGATGATAACAACGAAATGAAATAGACACAAAAGTATAACAACTATGTCGCCACATAAGAATTGTGTGAAAATTAATTGAGCTAAATAAGGTAAGACTCAACTAAGTATATATGCTAATGCCTAATGATTGATTAATGTATATAAAGTCAGTCCATATATGCCAAAACTTTGGACTGTGAAATAAAGGTAAATTTATTTAAGGCTTTTTTGTCAAACATTTAGCAACAGAGATATTTCTTTGCCAAAGCTGCTGCTGATCTGCATAGCCCTTTTTTTTAGCAATATTTTCTTTAATATTAGGATCACATGATTCAATAAATGATGAAATCGCAATCTTTAAATCTAAGTGGAATGGGTATGAGATTTGGTATAAATATAAAACTAGACGGTATGAATTAATCCAATTTAATAGTATATATATTCCTCGAGGATTAGGTGCATGCAGATGCAGCGGCCTTTTCTAATTTGATGGTGTAATATTATTAAATTATTGTAATTTTTTTAAAAAATTATTCATGTGAGATAAGTAGTAATTTATGAATTCAATTTCTTTAGTTTTTGTTTTCAACGCAAGCAAATTCTACTTGTTATAACAATAATTAGTATTTTAATTGATACAAATGCACAAAGTAAATTTTTTTAACATTTTTAATAATTTATAACAATAACTTAAATTTAAAAATTATAAAATGTTACAAAGTTAATCTTACTCTCGTAAGTTTTGTGTATTGAGAATATATATATATGTATGTGTATAACAAGGAAAAAATAGTTAATTGAACGAATGAAAAGGGGTTCAACGAGTATTTAAATTTATAAATGTTGTTTGGTAGTATAAATTTAGTTTTGGCATTAAAAGGAAAATGTAAACGTGGTAATCTTGACATAGGGACAACTTTGTATGCATTAATAAAATTTAAAAAAATATACCAACTTTGAAAATTTTAAAATTCGTAAAAAAGCCGCATGATGTAGCTTTATAAAAGGCATCCTTTGGCCATGTTGTTTTGTGCCACTCTCCATATTCCATAAGCAGCATCTTCTTCTTCCTGTTCCTTCCAACATTCATCTTAATTTCTCTTTTCTCTGGTGCTTCCCACTCAATCCTTTTCTCTCTTCCTTTCTTTCTCATTCACCAATTCATAATAACTTTTTTTAAAGAAAAAAAAAATATATCAAACCTGATCCACCAAGATGCCCAGTGACGCGTCATCAATTTCCGGCGAAACCGTGTGTGTGACCGGTGCCGGCGGTTTCATAGCCTCTTGGCTTGTCAAACTTCTCTTAGAGAAAGGCTACACTGTGAGAGGAACCGTGCGAAACCCAGGCATGCATGCACATATAAATATATAAATTAATTAATTTTGCATTATTTGTTTGTTTAACGTTGTTTTACTTAGGTGAAATTTATGTTGTGCATGCGTACGTGTATGTACTTTGGTTATTAATTTATATATGAATCAGATGATCCGAAGAATGGTCATTTGAAAGAGTTGGAAGGAGCAAGGGAGAGGCTAACTCTGCATAAAGTTGATCTCTTTGATATCGACTCCATTAAAGCTGCTCTTCACGGTTGCCACGGTGTCTTCCACACCGCATCTCCGGTCACCGACAATCCAGTCAGTTTTCTCTTCCTCTCTCTCTCCTTTGCTTCCATATGCCCCAAATATCTATGATTTTCTCAACCGCCTGCATATTAATCACCTACATATTACTAGTTTAATAGCTAAACATGTGTTCGACTTTTTTTTTTTGTTAAACATTCTTAAAATTCCTTCCTGACATATCTTTCAACAAGAGTGAAAAACTTCAATTTTTATCAAGTCCCACTCTAAAAAATTAGTTTCTAAATAATCGAAACTTGTGTGAAAGCTTCAAGTTTCATCAGGGAATTAAAGATTCTAACTACAATTGTTATAAAAAGATATAAATTATTTATACAAACGTTTATATGTTTTTATAAAAAATTATATTTACTTGATTAGCAGCAATTCCCAACCACAAATATTATTTTATTTCCTCAACAAGTGAACAAAATCACACGTTACATATTTCTCACTGTGTCAAACAAGCATTTCACACAAAAAAAAAAAAGAAAGAGGCATTTTTGGTGAGCAATTAATTAATCGTTTGTGGTACTGATCAGGAAGAGATGGTGGAGCCAGCGGTGAATGGAACGAAGAATGTGATGGCAGCAGCTGCAGAAGCAAAGGTGCGACGCGTGGTGTTCACTTCGTCAATTGGCACAGTGTATATGGACCCTAATACAAGTAGGGATGTGTTGATTGATGAATCATTCTGGAGTGATTTGGAGTACTGCAAGAACACCAAGGTCAACTAAGTGCTAATTGCTCCAATCTCTTGTTGCGTGCCAATTCAATCAATTAAATTTTTAGGCAGAAGTAATAATAAGAGTTTAGTTTGATAATAGTAATATTTGCAGAATTGGTATTGCTATGGGAAGACGGTAGCTGAACAAGCAGCATGGGATGTAGCAAAAGAGAGAGGGGTGGACTTGGTTGTGGTGAACCCAGTTTTGGTAATTGGACCATTGTTGCAACCCACCGTTAATGCCAGCACAGGTCACATACTCAAGTACCTTACAGGCTCTGCTAAGACTTATGTAAATGCCACTCAGGCTTACGTACATGTCAGGGATGTGGCATTAGCCCACATTCTTGTTTATGAGACATCTTCAGCTTCTGGTCGCTACATATGTGCCGATAGTTCCCTGCATCGTGGTCAGCTAGTTCAAATTTTGGCCAAGTTTTTCCCTGAGTACCCAATTCCTACCAAGTTAGTCTTTCTTAACTTTTCTATTACTATTTTCTATTTTTTTTTCCTGAACACAACTCAAATAATTAAATGCCTCCCTAACATTAAATATGCTTCTACACAACTCCCTAAGTGGATTCAGAAATTTTGGAGTCAGACATGGACATGTGAGTATACCTTCCAAGGTTCATCATTCATGCAAGAAAAGGGCAAAAAACAAAAAAAAAAACAAAGAAATAAATGAGTAGTCGCTTTCTCAATTGGGTACTGCCGTATTATTTAAAATTGATTAAATAATTAGAATTTTTTACTAAAAATCATGAAAAAATATATTTTTATACGTTTAGATAAAAAAAAAATTATTTTTTATACGTTGAGACATTATTTATCAATGTACACACATGATTTATGATATTTCTTCTTAAATTGAAAATAATTATTTTTAATAAAAAATATTTATGTCTATTATTAAGAAAAACATATTGATTAGCATTTATCAATAAATAAATACACATACACACAAATAAATGCCAACATACAAGTGTTTTTACAATATCTATTAATACTTTTGACCTATATCTTATATTATGTTTATTTCTTTATTTTATAGTAAGAGTCTTGCGACATTCAGGATGCATAAAAAAGTTTTTGACCTATTATTGGTTAGGCAGAGCCATAGGTATTAAGCTTTCTTGGGTCCAGATGTAGAGTACAAATATACATACTGTAAATGTAAAACACTTGGGTGACAAATTCAGAAAGGTGTTGAGCTGTAGGTTACCAACTTTGACTTCTGTATAGGTTCTAACCTCCGTGTCTAGGAGAGTTGAGTCAATTTGAAATCCATGCTTCCAAACAATTCAATGATTTCATAGGAAAAAACGAGTAGACAGACTCTAACCACCAAAGACTTGGTCGGTTAATATATTAAAAAAAAAAAAAAAAGAATTGAATCAAGAATGGGTAAGTGACCTGCTTGGCCGCTTTCACATTTTACTTAGAAGAACATATCATATAATTGAAATTGGGAAACCTACAAGGCTACAACCCAAGACTAATATAAACATTTATATTTATTGCATTTTAGAACTAAGTTATCATTATGTTATAACTGTTAACTTATTGCATCTAAAATTGAAGAAGTGGATATTATCACAAACTTATGTTAAGGATATATAGAGAAGAAAGAGAAAAAATTGTTTCACGTCAAAGAAGTACCATTGGTTCTGCCCTTGTCCCTATTAAAACTTAAGTTCTCCTTCTATTACAGCATGGATCCTTTAGAACTATATTTTGCAACTAACATATTTTTTCACTTGTGCAGATGTTCAGATGAAAAGAACCCAAGAGTAAAACCCTACATATTTTCAAATCAAAAGCTGAAAGAATTGGGATTGGAGTTCACCCCAGTGAAGCAGTGTCTATATGACACAGTTAAAAATCTTCAAGAGAACGGCCACCTTCCTGTTCCCCCGAAGCAAGAAGACTCCTATTGAAGTTAAAATGTTAAATCCTACCTAACAATGGTTGACAGAGAAAGTTATTAAATGAATCTATTTTAAATTATATAAAATCCTTAGAAGTGCGTATTTTAAATTTGTATTGTATTACACTCATCACGCAAACTGTTGCCTTGTGTAAAAGTATAACTCATAATATTAATGGAATTTACCACCTTTTATTTATTTATTTTCTTTACATCAAGTTGTTTTCTTCCCAATTCTTCCTTGCTCCCTTCCAAAGTCCAAGTAACTTTCCGTACAATTTGATATCTGTAGACATAGACACTGACATTCAATTGGTCTATGTTCACTGAGATTTAGGATTTGGTGGTAGTGAAAATGAAAGAAATAAGGGAAAAACCATGTAGTGACACGTTTGCTTTTATGAATGGTCAGTTTTTTTGGTAAGAGGCCATATCAATCATGAACCTCGTCAATTTTTTTTTTTCTCCAAAATGTTTAAATGAATATACAAACTTCGTCACTCGAAGTCTCCACAAGTTTCTCCCTTTTCACATTACATTACTTATAAGTCACTTAGTTTTAATAATAAGCTACGACTTATACACGTATATATGGGAAAAGGGTAGCTGGCGGAAGGTTCTTTTTTTGTGGTAGGAAAAGAGAAACTGTTCAACACATGGGTTTATTTTGTTCTTGGTTCAGTTGACGTTGAATCTTTCTTGTAGTATCATGTTAAGTGGATTCAACTCGCCAAGATAGTAAATATTCATAATGATTTGAACTATCTTGAGATAAATTTACTCCACTTTGAATTATAAATGGGTGTATTTAAATAAATAATTTAATCAAGCATTTATTAAGTTTTTACAATATGATAACTTAGCGCCCAATTATATTTGAAGAAAAAGGCTGTCAAGATAAGCATTAAATGACTACATTAAAAGCCTTAACAGTTTCTATGTTCACACTCTAATTGTCACTTTATACATCTGTGAGGTGGATGTTCATGTTATTTAATTTGCACCAGGCAATGTTGTCTTTTGCATATATTAAATTTCTAGAAATTAACATAAAATAGGATCTTATTATGTATCCCTGATAAAAGCTTTGCTTGGACTCTATCTAGCCAATCTATCTTGCTGAGGTATTTCTCAATCAATTTCTGCCGGACTCCTTTTTTGAGGCAATTGCATGTTTACTATGTCTTCTCTTGGGAGACTATACATTGATATATCACCTTGTTCATTTGCCACTTGCTGATCTTCCGGTGTTCCAAATGCCAATATGTGTGTAGTCTTTTCATTTTTGCGTAACACTAGATACGCTATGCCTCCTATATATAGTGCCACACCCGAAAATCCCAATATCCCGAGAAACACCTTAGCAACAATTTTTATGTGGGCATGAAGAAGTAACTTCACAAAGCTAGTCAATAAATAGTATATATTTATGCCCATGATCAGGGAACCAATGATCCAAGTAACAGACGAAATCTGCAATTAAAGTATTTATAAAAAATCATATCAGACAAGATGCAGAACAACAGTTTTTCTGACAAATAACTTTGTAGCATGAAGCAACAGCAACATATTTCCAACATTAACATCAAGAATTAAGGCTAATTGAAGTGCAGGGGAAACTGCATTTTTGCTAGTAATCCACTCTTTTGAATATATTTTTTATTATTAATTAAAATTTATCATAAATAATATTTTTTATAAGTCTTATTTTTTATTTAATAATTATCTCTTATCTCTTTTTTAATTTTATAAATTTTAATAAATTTTAATCAATAATAAAATATGTATTAAAAATAATATATTAAAACATGTTTTGTTAGTAGTTTTTATAAAAAAATAATACATATATTATTTTTTCTTTCAAATAGACATGTGTCAGACAGGGATTTTGACAACATTTGTGAAGTTGGTAATCAGTTTACTTTTTGTAACAACTTTCAATTCATGTCACTAAAAGATTACCGTGATTGAGTTGGCATGCTCTCCCATCTTGATTTTGCTGCTAGTGAACTTGAGGAGTGGAATCAAAGCAAAAGGAAGCTCAAATGATAAGATCATCTGATCAGCAGACATAATAGGACTTCAATACACACTATAGCATATCCCAAAAGATAATTCACAAGGTCAATTGTATCATAAGTTTTATCAATATACAATCTGACAGGAATTGCGGAATGATGTCATGTCATGTATATAAATTAATCACAACAACACAAGTGGTACATAACTGCATCTGATGCACAAGAGGTAGCAATACACAATCTGACAAAATTGATGCGATGTATGCAAAATTGTTTTCAACATTAAAAATAGTGCATATCAACATAAGTACTGCATGCAACCGCATGAGTGGAACTACAGTTCTATTTATATCCTCCAGTGCAGTTATGCTTAGTTGTGACTATCAGAGTTGTTGCATCTCTTAAATTTCGGGCTTGTCCAAATAAAATGATGCTATTTGTCTATGAATTTATCCATCTTGTGTACGATAGAATTGGCCAATATTGAACCCTCAAGAAAGGCCAAAGGGTAATGAATAATGATATAACGTTGTCTCTACAGTGCATAGGATGCATGTACTCAAATTAAAAATACACGAGACACTTCCATGAACTTATGACAATTTGAACAGCATATTGACTTTAATACCAACAAATTTCTATGTGAAAAGCATTAGATAATATGATATGGTTAGAAAAAATAGAGAACTTAATGGCAAGGTATTCTTACCGATGCAATTATGATGAGCTCCCCAGCTCCAGCAGAGCCACCAATAAGTGCAACAATCAAACTAGGAACAATGGCTAAGCAACGAGTTAGCAGATTCCGAATCCATGACTTCAGTCTCAAATCAAGAAATCCCTGAAATAAATAGAAATTATGGGGAAATGCAAAGTAGAAATGACCTGAACGGTACTAAGAGTGGTCATTATCTAGGTAAATTGAAGGCAAATTTGATCATTGTTAATCTCAATGCTTATTAGGGACATCCGTCACCACCATTAAAGTTCTTAAACAACAAGACAGGTTCATGATTGAATATGAAAATACAAAAATGGACAGCTGCTTACCCTGCCTTCATAATTTAGTTTAAAGAATCATAACAGATCCTTCATAATTTTTTTAATGGAAAACTCAAATCACAAAATGCTATGCAAGGAGTTATTGCGGGTTATCATATGGTGAGATACATCACATAAACTAAAGCATGGATTCATTATACTGGAGATGACCAAAAGTACTCCTTTTTATACAAAAATAAAATAGTAAGAAGTATTAATTTAGAAAAAGAAAAAACAGTATACCTGCATGACGTATTGCCCTGCATATGTTCCTGTTATAGTAGAACTCTGACCTGATGCAAGTAAAGCAATTGCAAATAGTTTTGAACTCCATTTGCCTAAGACATTCTGAGTGTGGCCCATATCAGAAATTATCATCAATAATTTTATTAGCACATTTTTCATATATGGGGGCTGGGGGTAGTGGGAACATATGGTGTTGTGACATAGGGATAAGAAGACATACTCTTAATAAAAATGAGGCTTTGTTCAAATCCAAATCCTGACAGCTATTCTGGTCTTCAGCGCTTAAGTTTGAAGAATTGCAAACTGCACCACTTACAGAAATAACGGAAATATTTATGAGGAAGGCCACCGTAAGAGCAAAGGCACTTTCTATCATGTAAAATCTGCAAGCCTCCTGTAAAACAAAATAACAAAAAAAAAAAAAAAAAAAGAATAACGGGTCAATGACATTAGATACAGCTTTACCATTATTCACATTTATCCCTTGATTGCGGTATTGCCAGATGTTCACAAAGTTAACATGATCTTCCATAAATAATTCAAAAGACGATACTTATATACACAATTCTTCGGGTTTTGTTCTCCAATAAGCTTACTCTTTCACAATACTCTCTGACCGAACAATGAAAAGCTAAAAACAGATTTGTTACAAACTGAACAATATTTTCTCTTTTAAAAACATATGCTATTATATAGTTTCATGTTGAATTATCAATATTTTTAAAATACAATCCCATCTTAAATTGGTTATGACACTGCTAAAGGATTTAATAATTTAATTGTAATTAAATCGATAATAACAATAATAATTATCAAAATAATAATCATAATCATAATAATACTCATCATCATTATCATCAAATATGATGATAAAATGCGATGAAGATCAAATTTTTTAAAAAGTTCGTTATTCATTTATATTCTTAAAATTTAATAACTAAGATACTTTTATAATAACTTCATTCTTTCTCATTAAAAAATATGTAAAATAATATCAAATAAATATAATATTATAACTTTATAATACTAAAAAGTAAGATAAAATATTATTTTATTATTAGTTAGTATTCAAAATACAAAAAAAAAAATCAATCTAAATTTATCATAATACTTAAATTTAAATTATAACAAAATACAACAAAAGTTAATAATAACAAGTTTATATCTAAAATAAAAAAAGAAAATAACAAATTAATGTAATATAAAATTATAAGAAATCGAGGTATTAAAAGTTATATGTGAATATAAATGATTAAGTTATATGTTTTAAAAAATAAAAAATAAAAAATTTATACATATGTGTAATTTATATTAAATATATTTTTATTTTTAAAAAAAGTATTTAAAATTAAGTTTAAATATAAAAATAATAGAACATTTTAGTTTTAAATTAACAAAATCAATCCAGTCCGATTGTAGTTTTAAAAAGGGCATGGAGAAGTGCTATACTTTGGGCTAAGAAGACCATGCTAACAGCCTGGCTAAATCTCAAATTGTTAGGGAAGGATTGATTAAGGTAAGGTGGATCTCATATAATAGCCACAATCAGACATGAAAGCAAACGGGTCATATAAGGACATTAATATTGCGGAACTATAGTATCACATAAATTTAAATCTGGTTTTCTTTTCATTCCTCAAAATTAAAAATGATTTAAAAATAGTCCATTTTTTTTTTATCCTTACCCGGAAGAACGAAAATGATCGATCACAACAAAATAATTTTGGTGGGCTATTTTAAATATGGAAAAAATAATAATAATCACTTAAATTTAGAGAACTGAAAGGAAATTAAGCCACTTTGTGGGTTATTGTTATAATCACTGATCACTAGAGTTTGATGTGTGGAATGACCTATTATAACTAGAAATGAATTTGAATGCATGCATATTATATTACATAGAAGGAGAGATTGAATGTTTACTTTGATTCCACGAGCTGATCGAGGTATTTTCCTGGAAAGCACGAGCGCTGAATGGAGGAAGAGATTGTGGCTGAAGCAAACATAGCATTAGATGACATTGTTAAAGGAAAGTAAAAGAAATGGCTCAAGAAAGAAGACAAGAGGAACCCACGGCATAACCATTGCCCCAAGGAGTGAAATTGCAAGGCCAGTGGCACCATGCCCCTCAAGTTTTGGAACAAAAAGGCCCGTCACAACCTCTTTGGCCACCGGTTTTGCATATCCAAGTTCAGTCATAAAGCAACCAGCAATTGTGAATACTAGAAATGCAATGAAGAATTCAAGTTTCCTAACCTGTTAAATAAACAAGAAAGACAAATCGCTCATATTGTTTTCATATGGTGAAACATGCAATGCAATGTCAACCATTAATTTGTTCAGGATATAGTAATTTCTGTGCATCAGAAAGATGCCAGGGGAAGAGGGCTGTGTATAGAATACAGAAAAGTACCCCATATTGCTGTAATGCTAAGAGGATCAATGTACTGAATCCTGTCAGAAGAACACCAACCCAAACAGGTATGTTGAAGAGCATGTTCAATGCAAAGGCTGTCCCAATTACTGCATAGTAGGTCAAGATAAAAATAAACAAATGATAAAGAGGAACCAAAAAAGGGGAACTTACGGTTTGTGTTTTACAACTTGATAGTTTGCCCATTATGTGATGATGACTTTTGTTATTAGCAAACAATGATTATGATATGTACCATTTACTTGTATAAAACAGTTCAAAAATGCTAAATTTTCCTCTCTCTATAACTATACCTTCAGGAATGTCACAGGCTACTACGGCAATTTCAGCAATCACCCAAAGGATAAAGTTGGGCACCCGAGAATATTCAGCTCTACAATGCTCTGCTAGGTGCATTCCTGCAAGCAGAATTAGAGTTTAAAAGTGTTGACAAAAAAGATGGAAAGTTAACATCGATTCCGATACTGATCAAATTTATTCAGTAAAAAACAAGAGATTATTGAATCAAGTACCAGTGACAACCCCAAGATTAGCTGCCATTGTTTGAATTAGAAGAGCAGCGCATGACGCCACCAATATGATCCAAAGTAACTGAAAGCGTAAATGTGACAAAAAAGAAAAGGGGAAGACTAGAGTATAGGTGTATAATAATCCCATTTTCAATAGAAAATGGCTTAATAGCATTCAATGACAAAATTTAAATGTGCAAAACAGTCATCAATAAGAAACAACTGAAGCACACACCATCCCCCCTGAGGGCAAATGTGGAAGCATGATGGGGACAAAAAAAATCTTTGTGCAGCTCAAAATATGGACCTATTTTGTAGAACCCAAATATAACAAATAATTGTTTGTGGCTTGTACAAATGCCATTTGAGTGTGGCAAAGAAGATGTTCAAATCCAATGCTCATACATAATTTAACATTAGAAACCAATTCAAATACCGTTCCAGACATCTCTCGTCTAAATTGGAAACAAATGAATCTGAGTTGAAGCAACTGCATGGAACTATAACATACATACCTCATATTTATATTGTGCCCCTGATTGAAGATCTGTCTCAACTGCAAGTCATTGTAAAAATATAATAAGCATATCTATTTCAGGAATATATTTCCTTTTATTTAAAAAAAAATGTGATGAATAAGTGATCTTACAGTTTCCTGGGTCGATATAAGCAATTGAAACAAGAAATCCAGGTCCCACGTATGCAAATAAGTTTTTCCAGCTTTTGCTCTGCAAAATACAAACATACATAAATCATGGATACCAAGCTAACCTCAGTACATGGCAATGAATAGGTGTGAGGTACTGAAGTGTACTTGGCAATCAAATCACTAACTCAGGTTGTGCCATTATTAAGCCACTAATTTTAAAGAAAAAAAACTTAATATTATTTTCACTTCATAAAGTGCCAAATGAAAAATGATTTTTTTTTTCACGAGTCAAATAATTACTTGAAAGTTTAGTAGCAGTGTGTTTGGAAACAGGTTCCTGAAGCAGATTATGACATTAGGAGGCTAAGTGGCGTAGTAATTACAATAGATAACTTTTATTGAAATGTGGAAAATCACGTCAAATGTCTCTGTGATCAGTAATCAAACATGTACTAAGCTACTGGCATACAAACTGGAGAAATTATTATATGATCACTGTAGATTTATATTTTCGATCAATTTTCATACGACAAATAACTGAATTTTATTTGTATCATGTAAACATTGACAGAAATTATAAACACTAATCCTCTCAAAATATACAATAATTTATCCACAGATTTACTAACATATATATTGTCTTTTGTGATCCTGATAAAGAAAAGGTGGACATTGCTATTTGGTAACTACAACACCCAGACCAAACAAAAGAAAAGGTTAAAACACATTTTATAACATTTTTTTTATACAATTTTTTAGGCTCGCTCTGGCTAGCTCATGTTTTCATTATTACTCCTACACGACACAAAAATAAAATAGAGAATTGGCGTGTGTTTATTTTGGAAAAATGATAACTTTTTTTTTATAATTTTCTGAGAAAAATAAGAAAAAAAAAAGACAATTAGTTCGACTTTAATCTCAAATAAACATGAGTTCCTCTTGAAATTAATTTTACCAAGTCAAATCAAATACCTACTTTGTGCCCCTTTTATGTCTTATTCTCTTTCAATTTTTTAAGTGACATTCCCAGCATCTTATCAGTATATGCAAATCAATAAGACTTAAAAAAAATAAGATTTACTTTATCATTAGCATATAAACAGAGAATAAAGCATCCCACTCCGCAATAATAAACCTTAATAAACAAAATATTTCAAATCCATAAAGTAAACAAGAACATTATTCAAAGCTAACCAGTAACATTAGAAGGGAAATTCAAACTCACATCAGGCACAACAATTTGATCAGTATCTGAGTTTTCAATCAACGGTGCATTCGAGAAGCTGTGGTTACCGGTGCTGACAATGAATTGAGGCTGCCGAGAAGATGAACCTGTCAGAGTCATATTCTATACTCCTTAATTTCTGCACGCAAAACTGAGAAAAAAAGAAGACAAGTCTTCAATATATTAACTAGTACCAAAAGTTTTAAGATTCTTGGTAACATAAATAAAACTTTGTGAATAAGAAGAGTTTAGAGGAATGAAACATGAAGAGGTGTGAAGCAATACTTACTATATAAAGTTTGGTAGATGAACGTGGAAATTAATGGAGGAGGAGGAGGAAAAGAAAGAATGGAATACAAGAGTCGGAGTCACATGCGAACTGAAACTGCTATTATGTATACTAAATTAGCAACCTTCCGCTACTTTGACACTGTCCACCTATGTGCCAAGGATTCTCCTTCTATTAATAATCCTTTTTTCATATACAAAGGAAATAAACATTATAAATTATAACTATTCAATAGATTAAAATAAAGTTTAACAGACATGTACTCTATTTATATTGTTAATATATCTACCGAAAAATATTTCTATATGATTTTTAAGATAAATTTATTATGAATCATATTTTATATTAACTGATAATATTAAAAATATTTATAGTGTGAATGCATATACAATTTTCTCAAAAAGAATATATTAATTAAATTTAAATATATTTTTTATTCTTATAAAATGAACATGTTTTTATTTTAATATGTATAAAGTGAACGGATTTTGAATTTAGTTTTTTAAAATATTTTTTTTAATTTTAATTCTTTCAAAATTTAAAATCAGGTCATTTTTAAATAAATAAATAATATTTATTTTAAAATCTATAAATTATTTTTAAAATATTCATGTTAAAATTCCATCATAAATATTAACAAATATTACTAAAGACTATCACTTAATTTTTTATTAAACACATAAACAGTTAACAAAAATAATATTTTTTAAACACATAAGTTATTAATAAAGTATAACATAACAATAAATATCAAAAATAAAATTTTAACTTTTTTAAAAATAAAAAAAAATTATAAAAATTAAAATAAAAAATCAATACATATTTAAATTTATTAATTATTATTATTATGATTGTGAATAAAAGTCAATACAATTATAAAAATATTTTGCACGTTCCTGGTCGTTCTTAAAAAAAATTGGGAAAAGAAATAAGGTTTTTTATGTAATTTTCATGTCCAAAATATAGTACTATTAACTTGTAATTATCGGTTAAAAAACATTCTCGATTTGTGTGTGTATTTATTGATGTTATAATGCTTTTTCACGTTAAAATTTGAGTGAAATAAATAATTTAAGTCAAGCTATTGGCCCTTCAAGTGTGAGAAATATTGATTGTTTATATAATTAAAGTAACAGAACCTAATAATATTTGTTTTATGTGCTGCTATTCTTTTCTTTTTTGCAGTCTCCATCAACTCTCTATTTTATTTCTTAATCTCAGCTGAATTGTTTTTTTCTTTCTATTTTATTGAAGTCAAATATCGGAGTGGAAAAACAAGTTGTGCTTGGCTCCTAACATTAAGTATTGCAAATTGTGAAGATAATGTTATATATTGGATTATTCACCAAAAGAAAAATATAGGATTAGATTAATCGAAATGATTATTATATATAGGATTATATTAAATATTGAGAAGTTGTGTTTGGTTAATTATACTTTTAATATTTTTTATAAATATTAAATATATCAATTAAACTGGTAAATTATATAATATTATCAAGGTAATAATATATATTAAAAGTTTATTTTTTTTTTTATAATTACAATAACTTTTATTTTAATACTTATAGTTTAAAATATTTCATCTTAATTTTTATAGTTATATATTTTTTTTACCTTTTTAACTTTTATTATTTAAAATCGGTTAATATATTTATATTTAAATTTTTAAAATTATTATAAAATTAAAACTAATAATAAAAAAATTATCTAAAATTTTAATTAATTTTAGTTATGCAGATGTTTTAAAAACATATATATATAATAATGTTAAAAAATTTTAGACAATAAAAAAATTAAAATAATTAAAAAATTAAAAAAAGATATTTTAAATTATAAATATTCAAATAAAAAAATTATACCTATAGAATAAAAATAATAATTAAATTTTAAATAATTTAAACATTCAGAAACATGTAATTTGTTAGTAAAAACTTTCTTGTACCTTAAATAATAAATTACATATTAAAATAAAATATTATCATTGAGTGTAATACGTTTTAAATTATATAAAATATGTGTTCTTCATTTATTTCATAAAAACTTTCAACATAATTATTATACTGATAATTTTTAACATTTATATAAAGTTGTCTTTTTTAAGAGAGAAGAGATTTATAAAAAGTTGTTAAATGTATAACTTTATAAAATTTAACATCTAATATCAGTTTATATTATTTGATGGAGACACAATATCTATTTAAAGAAATTAATAGTGGACTAAGCGAATAAGATATTATTCTTTATACTAAAATGGCTTAGGTAAAACAACCCTGCAGCACGTGCTTTGAAAAGAATCATTATTTTATAAAAATAAAAAATAAAAAAGCCAAAAGAACAATCATTTTGGGGAGGAAGACCAATTTACAAAAAATACATTCTGTTTCTTTTTTTACTGTTTTTATTAAATTTTAAATAAATAAAAAATGTACGAAATTAGCATAGGCGATAGCTATGGACCATTCCCGATTATGAGAATCAAAATTATTGTTGGAAAAGAAGGCAGGAATCAAAATAGAGAGTCCCAGACTCCAGAGACTATGCACATTGGGACAAGTCAATATTGGTAAAACTGGAAAACAAAAATAAAAAATTCCTGAAAAATGAAACTGAAAAACCTTTTAAACCTCTATAATTAATAAATTTGGCTACTTCTTTTGTTTACCCATGTTTTAATGTCATAATCTGTCTTTTATATCTTAAATGCATTTGTTTACTAAATTTGCTTAGAACCTATTTGCTTTAGATTTTAAAAATAATTTAATTAATAAAACATTATTTTATTATTAATTTTTAAATATTTTATTTCATCTAATGTTAATAAAAAAATTTAAATGTTAAATAAAAAATTAAGAATAATAAGAATTTATTTTTATCAAATAATTAATCAAAGAGAAATAAACATTAATTTATAAAATAATTAAAAATATTATTTTTTTTGGAAATAAATTAAAAAAGTGTTAATTACCAAATAAGAAAGACACGTGTTTATGTAATAAAAAAAAGTGTCTAGAGTCTAGAATGAAGACTTAATTTATTATTTATGAGAAGATAGACCAAAAATTCAATTAAAAAGTAGCAATACTAATTCCAGATTTGGGAATATTTCATCAAAATCGTGTGGAATCTACTATGTACTAAGGAAAGATAACCCTGCGGTACAGTAGTGGTTTAATGAATAAGTTCTTTTTTGTTTTTTTTTATGGCCTGCGATCAACAATTGGAAATGAGTTTTTTTTTTTTATTCTTAAGAATAAAACAGATACCATCCCATTAATTAAGTTAGAACCTTTTTACAATTAAAAATGAGTTAGATTATTTGTTGGATTTTTAAGACTTAATTCGCATTAGACTTAAATTAGATTATACTTATTTATAAAATTAATTAAAAAAATTATTTTAAAAATAATAACATGTTGGAGTTACATATATAATCTTATTTTTTAAATATGTGATTAGAAGTTTAATTATGATTCGTGTGTATAGAATTTTTGTTTTTTCAAGTTTACTTAAAAAGAAATTATTTTAAAAGTTCAATAATTTATCAATATGGTGTCATATAATTATTAAATAGCTTTGTTTCATGAACATATAGTTAGAGGTTTAATCTCTAGTCTGTATAGAGAAACATATATTGAATGATGTCAATATCTTAAATGAATCTCAATACCACAACAGATTAATCATTAACTCTTCGTCAATAGATACCTAAATTCACTCAAAAAAATAACAATATCAACTTGTAAATTGTTTTAAAAAAATATTAACATATTGTCTCAAAGGATCATACCTCCCTTATTATTTCATGAGTAAATTACATATATATCCTTTGATATTCTGTAACATTACATAAACACTCTACTGTTGTTTTATTTTTACACTAATCTCCTTAATTTTAGAAAAATATATATTGATTCTCATCTCCTTAGTGTTTGTATATGCTATAGTTATACTTCTTCATACATTACACTAACATCTCCTACAAAAGGATAATTGTAATGTTTAAAAAGGTTGGAATATTTATGTAATTTCACAAAATGTTAAAAGGTATTTGTGTAGTTTATTATTATTTATTTACTTTAAAAATTCATAAATATATTTATGGTATTGTAGATATCAGACATTACAACTAGCCCCAATGTTTAGAAATCGAGAAATTAGAAGGGAAAACCTAATTCCACCTCCATTTCATCCTACATGTTGTGTGTAGCAAAATCACAAACGGAAGGGGTAAAAGTATCAAAAACCAAACAAGCTTTTGGATATTATTTTCTATTTCTTTGCCTCTTTCTTTATTGAAAAGATCAATGTCTTAGTCAATGGGGTTCATATTTTTTTTGCTTTCAAATGGTGGTTAAGCTAGCAAATTATTTAATTAAAAAACGACACAATCAAATCACATTTGCATTTATGATTTCCAAGATGACGAGATCAAATCTACAACTTATTTCCCAATCGCGGTCGTCGATAACAGATACGCATGGTGGTAAGGCTAATGCTTACGTTCCTGTTACTGGTGGCATTGCAGGAGAAAGAAGAAAGAGTAGTAGGTGGTAGAATGTTATCATACTTGTCATTACCAATAGTGATGTTTTGAGACATCGTGACTCAAGCGAGCCATTGGAGGCAGAGAACACGTTGTTGAAAGCCGAAGATGGTGGAGAGGTTCATTGGATGCGGTGAACGACTTGCTGGAAGCCAAAGACAAGTTGTTTGATAGATGAGGTGTATAATAAAAATATACTCTCTTGATTGTTTGAGGGTTGACAACAATGGTACATTATGGTATTGTTTTAGCTACTTAATATATATGGTTTTTGGGGTTCTCTTTGTAGAAACGAGGTTAAGATGCATATGCGAGTAAATCTCATTGCAACATGTGAAAAAGGTCGAAACCATGATACAATTTTTAATCTATAACGAAGAAGTACCACGATTGCCGATCTGTACAAGTATAGTAAGATCATTGTTGGTGTTTTCACTACATGCCAGAAATATGTTTTCTTAACATATAACAATATATTAATTTTCAGATAGGGATATTTGTGAAAAAAATATATATAAAAGGAGGTATACTTAATAATTGAGGAGGTATATTTAATAACTGCCATGGGAAATGGTTTCTAACTACTATTGAAATGTGGTAGCTGCAGGTCCATCAGGTGGCCCAAAAGCACTGTTGGCAGGCGAAATCTAGCTTGTAGTATCATTATTATAGGATGGTTACGATGTTCTTGGGATCAACAGTGTTCCACAGATTTATGTGAATTTAATTTTCATTAGTACTTTGTTTTAAAATAATTGATGTTTCATTTTTTTTTTATACAGATTAAAAAATATTTTATTAATATTTATTATAAATTAATTTTATTTAAATATTTTATTTTTTTATTAATTTAAACAATTATATTATTAAATTTTAAGATAATAATATTTATTAAATGATAAAATTGAAATAAATATTTTAATATTTTATAAAAATTAAGAATATTAGTTAATTTAAATTTTTTAAAAGACTAAAATTACAATCATTTTAGGACGAAGAACGTATAATCTTATTATAAAAATTTTGATAAAATATGTTTTAGAATATATTTTTTCTGTTAAAATTAATTTTAATTCTTACCATTTGGTCTCAAATATAAGAAAAAAATTAATTTATATTAATTAAAAATTTTAGTTAATCACATTTAATCGTATCAATTTTAATTAAAAATTAATTATTTTTTTAACTTATCATTCATTGAAACTTGATATCAAACATAAAAAGAGTCATTGGAATTAACACCTCAATTAAATGAATGATATTTTAAAAAAATTATATTAAATAAGTTTAAAATAATTTATAATTTTTTATATTTGAGATCAACATGAAATATTTTTTTTCTTTATATTTGAGACTGGGGAAAGTATATTTTAAAAATAGTATCTATCTTTATGTTTCACAAAGAAAAATAAATTTTAACTATCAAAGAAATAAAAATGTGATGATTATAATTATCATTTTTAAACATAAGAATTAAAAATAAATTTGATTAAAAATTAAAATAAAAAAAACATATTTTATTTTATAATATAAATTATATTATATCAAATTTTTATAGTAATTTTTGTAAAATAAATTTATTATATATAATATTTTATGATTAGATAATAATATAAAAGTTTTGACAAGTTTTTTTATTATTATTACATTTTAATTAATTTTTCAATTAAAACTATTAATCTTCTAACATTTAAGAGTTGTCATGTAGCAAGAGATGGTTACAATATACACAAGAAAAATAAATGTTAATATCATATTTTTTAGTTTTTTTTTTTTTTACATATTCACTCTTGTTAAGTGAAAAGTATGTGAATTTCACTAAATATGTGAGTGTTATTATTTGTGAGTGAAAATTTAAAATCTTCCCCTAATGTTATTTTTAAGTTAAAACCTTAATAAATTAATGCAGGTTTGAGTTAAAATTTTACACATACTATATATCAAAAATAAAATTGTTAATTTAAAGAAAGATTAAATATGATTTTAATTTTTAAAAATAATTTTATTGTATTTGATTCTTAAAAAAAATTAACTTTTTAAGTTCTTTATTTAACTTTATTAATTTTTCTGTTAAAAAATTACAATAATAATTGCTACAATATTAATATTAATATTCAATGTGTCTTGCAAGAATAAAATAAATTATAATACAATTCTATTATTTTTAAATTAGTACATCCAATAAAACTTATATAATATTTTTATTGTTAATGGAATTTGATTGTGAGAACAAATATGAACTAATATGCACTGACAAAGATAGTTTATATTTAATAGAAAAAATGAACAAAGTTTGGTAAAAAGATTTAAAAAAGAAAAATTGAAAATATTAAAAGCAATATGAAAAATCATATTTTAACCCTTGGAGAAAATGAATGGCATGTGAGGAAGCAATATAATATGATGATAACGACAAGGGTAGATAACAGGGAAAAGACATTCGAGTCTCCTTCCCAAATTATCTGGAGAAGTCCTTTTGAGGTTAGCAATCACACAACAGATGCAGAAGATACTGAAATCTGTTAGCTATGTGGCAAATTTATGTTGCTCTACTAGTCATCACCTACCACCTACCATTACCATTACCATTACCATCATCTTTATAACATTATAAGTTCCAACTTCCAAGCAGTGTTAACATCTTGGACTCAACAGCAATATCCAGTTAAGAAATTAAGAGAAGGAAAGAAAAATACATTTCCGTTAGTTTCAAAAACTATCAATTTTTAATATTTTTTTTATTCATCATCATTCTAGCTTCTTCTTACTTTACACCTTTAAATTTCATATCACACTGATTTAATCAATTTCTTTTTGTTTCCAGCACGGCGTGTATGAGATCGTAATAATAATACAACGAGCTACGTATCATGCAAACAAGCTTTACATATCCAATACGCCAATGAGATTGTCTTAAATACGTATCTAACTATATGATATTCATAAGTTATAATCTATTATTCCTTATATCAATTAAATATGATTTTGTTATATCAGTTAATAATTAATATTACGTATTTTTTTCATCTATCATTTCTTTTTTTTATTTAACTTTTAACTTTCTAGACTAGATTTAGTCAAATTAAAGTAAGGAATTTCCTAGATTAAGTTATCATTTGAGTGTTTTTCTACATTATCTATCTCATGGAATATTTGACAGATCTATTCATTACGGTTTATAAATATCAAGATAAATTAATTAATAATCTAAGAAAAAATCAATTAGTAAACAACTCTTCAGGCACAATTAATAATCATATGGACATCTTTATCGTGAATAATATTTTTATATATATATATAAAATAAAATTTTT
>JAMLFT010003794.1:0-21138 GCA_026544285.1 Pachyrhizus erosus | reverse complement strand
TAAAAAGTATAAAATGATGAGTGAGACTCATAAATAAAAAATAAAATTTATAAAATTATGATTTCTAAAACAGATAAGATGTCAAGGATATGTTGTTAACATTTTCTACTGCTAAACTTAGTCTAACTGTTTGAATATTTTCTTTAACAATAAATACCATTACTTACACACAGATTAATGATGATTTAATTAAAGTATTGAGATTCCTATGTTTTTAAAAAAAAATCATATAGAAATGGGAGAAAAGGTGGATCTTTGTTTGTGTAGTGTAACGATTTTATTCTATTTTTCTAACTTTTTCTTCTAATCACCTAATTATTGAAATTCGAGCTGATCCACTTAATTATTAGACCATGTTTGATCTATGATGTTTCATCATGCACATGATATATAAATCAACCTATTTAATAAGTATACTTTCTTTCTTTTTTAATATATTTTTCTTAAAAAAATATATTTTAATATAAAAGTATCCTATTTTCACACTATCTTAATTAACAAAACAAATAAAAATCAATCATGAAGGGATAAGGTAGAGGTTGGCAAACAAGGAAGGAGGTGAGCATGATATGTATGTTTGGGAAAATAAATTGTAAAGATATGTAGGGAAAAATATTTAAAAAATAATATTAAATGGGGTATATGTATTAATTAAGGGAGGTTTATATATTAATGGCCGTTTCATCATTGTGTGAATTTGGACTCGGAATTGTAGGATCAATAGCAATCTCTTCTGTTTTTTTTTTTTCCAAGGTAGGGATTAAACATAATCTCACTATTTCGATTTCACGAGCTACAAGGTTAAAGATCCCTCTCGTCTTATTACTCCACCTTCACAAGTTAATTTTCATGGATTTAAATTTTAAAATTAAACTCAGAACGTGTTTGGTTATAGTTTTTGTGTTGGTTATACTTTGAATTGTCTTAACTCTGTATAGCATTATGTATTTTTTAATTATATGTTTTTTAACTATTATACACTAATACAATTTATTTATTTAATAAATAATATTTTATATAAAATAATATTATACTAATGTAGATATTATATATTTTAAAATATATATGGTCTGCCTTAACTTTAATTTTATAATTTTTAATTTTACAATTTAATTGTACGTGATATTAAGATTAATATACAATAAAATAGGATTAAACAAGTCTTATTTTATATTTTATTATTAGGTCAAGTTTCAAAAGATTCACATAAATGATCCTAATAAATTTGAGTTTAGTAGAAAAAAAAAATTATATCAACCTTTCTCGTGAATACTCCAATCAAAATGATCAATTTGTTTAGTTTACTAAAATTCAAGGGTTAGATTTAAAATTTTTTAGACCGGTTATATTTAACCAAATTCACTATTAATTTAATTGATAAAAATGGATAATTTATAATTTAAAAAAATAATTTAGTTTAGGATTAAATATATTTTTTGTTCTTATAATTTATTCATATTTTGATTTTAATCTTTACAAAAAACTATTAAAAAGGCTATTAGTTTTTTGTATTTAGCTCTTATTATTAAAAATTTCTAACAACGATTGATATGACAAAGGATTGTTAATGTAAACAAGTGTTTTAAAAAATGTCATGTCATGGATGTGATGTGATGTTAATAGAGATTAAAAAAATAATTTAAGAGACTAAAAGAAATAAAAATATAGAGATTAAAAAATATATATATAATTTACAAGAACTAAAACTAGAAGAATATAATTTATAGGACTAAAAATAAAATAATATAATTTTGGGTGCTTAAAAAAAGCAACATATTTACATGGACAAAAATGGTATTTAAGTCTTATGTAAAGACTTGACCTAACTTGTTAGAACATCTAACTAGTTTGAAAGCTTATTTATGTGAGTTGTCTTATTTGAAGTTTTGACCTTTGACAAATTACTTGATAAATAAAAATAGACTTTGAAAATGATAAGATCAAACTTAAAAAGTATATCATGATAGATACTAGACAATCTTTGACCTTAAATTTTTTAAATAAGTCAAATTCATTTAGTTATGTGTGACTTAATGAAGGACAATATGTTCATAGTGCTATGACCTTTTAGATGATATTCATAAATGATGGTACGATGATGTGAATAAGCTTTACAATGAGAGTTTGGAGAAACAACAAATTATGTTGTTACCATCATAAAGCTTGTAAGTAAACTTTTAGGCCAAGTTGAACCTTTAAAATAATTTATTGTTGTTACAACCATAACATAACATTGTGGTTCTATAAAATGTGTTATAGTTCTTATTCAAGTAAAACCTATATGCAATGTCTTCACATAAAATAAAATAAGCCTTAAAAATTAGTTTATATTAAGAAAACAAATTAAATTGAACTTTTATAATTTTAAATTATAATAAACTTAAGTCTATCAAAATCTAACTTTTTTTTTTCTAAATGTTTATTTTATATTAAAGTTTTTAATTAAGTTTAATTACATTTTTTTACTAGAGATAAGTCTATTACATAATTAAGTATTTTTTTTATTTAATATTTAATTTTTTTATCTTATAAATATGTTTCAATTTTATTTTTAACTCTTATAAATTATATTTTTTTTTATTTTTAATGTCCGTTGATGTGAACTCATGACATGATATTCTTTTACTTATGTAATACTTGTTAATGTTAACAACTATTTACTAAATTAATTATTATTAAAAAAATTTAACACAAAAACCAAATAAAAAAATATCAAATTTTAAGAAACTTTTTAAAAAAAAAATTACAGAAATTGAAATAAAAAGTCAAATAAATTACAAGACGAAAAGTACGTTTAAACTTTTAATTTATTATTATTTTAACCTAAACTTATTAAATTGAGTCAGTCTTAGTTTAAAGTGTAACAAATTTTGAAAACAGGTCAAGAATTTGGACACATGGCCCTGAAATTAGACATTTAGTCTAACCGTAATTAGGTTTTATTTTAGTTCATATAGATTTAAATTTTAAAATTTAATTTTTCTTTAAAAGTTCGACTAGCAATTGGAATATTCGACCTGCGACCCATAAAAGACTGAACTAATTAAGCTGGTAAATTTTCAATTCATAGTTAAATACTAGCAAATCATTAATTTAAATGAGATATAACTTATATCTTTTAAATAAAATCTCAAATTTAAATTTTGTATATAAACAAAACGTAATTGAGTGGAAAATCCTATTATATAATCAACGAGATTCTTTTTTCAGCTACGCAATAATCAACCAGATTCTGAGACTGAAGTTATGAAGAGAGTTAATAGACACTTTACATTTATAACAGTTAAAAAATTCGTCACTAACATACAATGAATAGGTCCAAATAGTATATTTTATGTTCATTTTCATTTCTTGTGCATCTTGGAGTCCAGAGCATTTCAATTTGGGAAGCATGCAAAACTCTGATGATTAATGTTTTGAGCAAATTTTCTTTTTTCTGGAACTAATTTCTACCCTGGATATCTAATTAGTTTTAACAATCGATCTGTTTTCTTATCAAAATTAGTTAAATCACGTGTAGTACTATTACAAAACCATTCGGTTGTGTAGATAATAATAACTATTAATTTAGTTTTTTTTAAGATAACTATTTATATAGTTAAACATTTATAGTAATATGATAAAAAAAATATTAAATAATAATATAAAATTATTTAAGTAAAGTTATGTTCATCAGGAACATGACATGATGACAATGTGTTTAGTCCTTTCACACTTCACATTTAAAGTATATTTTTCTTTAAACAAAAAGTAAACATTTTATTTTTGGAAGGCACTAAAATAATTTTGTAAGATTTAGAGATTGTTTAGATAAATTTATTTAGAAATATTTTAAAATTAAAAATTAAAATAATTTTTTTTATAAATTAAAATTAACTTATGCATGAATTAATTTATAAAAGTCATCTTTTATATTGTTTTTAAAAATGAGTTTTAATTTTATAAGTTAGTTTTAGTTTATAGAAAAAAAAAATTCTTTAAATGCTTTTAAATAAATTTATCCAAATAAATTCTTAATATTTTTAATCAAATTTATATTCAATCAAAAGTAAATTATATAAGCATGAGAAGTTGTGCCTTGTGACAATTAAAAGTCTTGATAAAACTTAGTAAAGATATTCCATTTAATAGTATCAAAATAGGTTGTCTTAAAAAAATACTTCATCAATAGTTAATCTGACAATATCTATTGAATCATACTGATCGAAATAATCGTACTTCTTACACTTTTCCTCTTCCTAATTCAAGAAACAAGATAAATTCACTAGAGATTATTCAAACAGATGTGAACTTTTTATTCAGAGAAACAAACATGTAGATAACATTATTCCTCTCACTCATTGATGACACGCTAAGCATTACAGGTTGCAACAGAAGCACTTCCCCACCCCATGCCTACTACAGTCTAGCTATTTGGATCAACCCATTTTCTCCACCCCGTGAGACTACTATTATTAGGTGGCTAGTTCTAACAACAAAACCCGCTGCCTTGACTCCAACAATTCCCTCAATTTTAATTACAACAAAGCCCCTCTCCTGACTCAACAATTCATCAAATGCCAAGTTTTAAAGGACTCAAACTTGGATCTCTATTGACCATCTGTACATCTCCTCTGGAGGAACAGGGATGGAGAAGGTAGTCAACCCAGTCTCTGAGTCATAGTTGAAGTCGGTTTCAATGCCACCTACCACACACTTCAGTGGTCTCTGGGAGGAGTAAACTCCAAATCTGCCCCTTCCCCTGACTCTAAGAGCAATAGTTGCCGTTGCTGCTCGGTTAGGACTTAGAGAAGATGTCAGTTCCGACAACACCTCACCATCAACCAATTCTAGTTTGTTGTTAGAGGCTCTATGGATTTCAACTTGCTCCACTGCTCCTCCAGTGTTGAACATATCCAGTAGCCCTATTGCTGCAAATAAAATACTTGGTGCTATTTCCTGTTAAATAAAACAATTAGTGGTTAAGCATACTACATCCAAGGCAGAAAAGAAAAACCAACGAAATATCATAGTAGCTGATAGTGGATCCTCACTCGGATTGGACAGAAGTGGAAAAGTTCAAACTCCAGAACTCTTAGTGTCACTGGAACTGAAACCCCTTTTGGTAGCCGAATCACCTCACCTGAAATAAGAAGGTTGCTTTAACCAGATTTTCATATACTGAAGTGAACTTCAACAAAATTTATAGAATAACCTACATGCATGCAATTTTGACTTCTTGAAAGTCAGAAGTGAATTCAACTTCCATTACACATCATCTTCTATAAGTCTGTTGGTTACAAGACTAGAAATGCTTTTAAGTCTTCTCTACTGAAAAATGCTCTACGTTTCTAGTAGAGAATATAGAGCATTTCTAAGTTGTATCCAAACAAATCATATATACTAAAACAAATGGTAAGTGATTGTCATAAAGAAAATTAATAGTACCTGATCTGTAAGCATAAACAATTGTCTCTCCAATCCTTTCGGCACCTGCTACATGGGTGATGAGGTCAACATCAGAGGCACAGACAGAGCCAGTGAGTGTACCAGGAGATGTATCATGGATGCGGGTTTTCTTCTCCACCTTGCACCACCCAGCACCTTGGCAGTTAAATACACCAACAACTCCAGAGCATTTGTTCAGGTTCCATATTTTGAGCAAGCTGAAAATTGTAGTTTAGTAAACAAATCATCAATTTATGTATATGGAACATAGCTTTAAAAAGAACAGACATATTAGATTTGCGTAAACGAACCTAGTCCCATCTCTTGCAGGATCAGCAAAGAGAGAGTCACGAGTTGGCCTGCCAGGTAACTGGGCACGGAGAACTGAACCATCTGGGAGAACCAGCTTCTTAAGAATATCAAAATTGTGGTTGCCAGGCTTGTCACTGTTAAAACATCATAAATAAAGAAAAAACATTACACTTATGCCAATTTCATGTAGATTCTAAGAAAAGATGTGCAACGAACATCACTATACCTAACATAAATTGGACATCCACCAATTGCACGAGCTGCAGCGTGATACTCTGCTGCTGGGTGTAAACTCTGTAATTACAAAGATATTTTTGTTAACACGAAGAAATTTTTTAGCTCTTGACAAAATCCAAAGGAAAAAGCAGGCACCAACTAAATTATAAATGGAGACCAATTCACATTTTGACTTACATGAAACATGTCCCAGTCAGGTTGCATGAATTCTCCAAGGAAAAGTGAGTTGTAAGCAACAGATGAAATATGGATGGTGTGGGAAGCCGGATCACGAGGGTAAAAATCATCAGAGGCTCTCACAACAGCAGTCTGCTTGGCACTATAAAGTCCATCAGTGTTATGACACATACACGCAATGCATCCATTGTCGGCAAAGTTACGAGCAATGGATGCCTCAAGTGCATGATGATAGCTGCGTGTAAGGGAGACTCGGCCACCATGTCCAGCACCAAGGGTCTCAATAATGTTCTGAACATCAACCTTCACTCCATCTACTCCACACGAAGCTAAGTAAGCATGGAGCTCATTGTAGAAATTGAAAACCTTCTTTGGGTGGACTAGGCCAAGGCCATGTACAGCTAAACTGTCCATGACAATGTCTGGTTGATTTCCTAGCACACCTGGTGACTGCACTGGATATGCCAAGGCAGTCTCATAATGTTCCATGCCAGTTGCTGCAGGCTTCACTCCACCCCAATAACCAGCTAATGCATGCCATACATAAACATTTCTGTCCAATTGAATAACCAATCAAGAATTCGGAAACTTAATTAGGTAAGCTATTTCACAAACAATGCTCAATACCAGATCACTCATAAAGAAAAGAAATGCACAGATCAAAATTTATTAAAAAGGATTTAATGATCTTACTTCACATTGTGATGCTGCTTTGCTCCATCTACAAGATGCTTCAGACCTGATATCGGCTCGTTGTTCTGTAATTTCTTTTGAAATTTAGTATTCTCTTTAATACCGGTCAACCTAGTCGCAAACCTGCAATCATCATAATTTTCGAGATATCAATTGTAAATGCTTCAATCAGAATAATTAAAAAACAATCTTCTCTTGAACAAGAGTATTGAAATGCTTAAATTGAGAAGTACTTGTTGAAATAAAAATGCAAAACTGTTACTAATTAGTAATTAATTATAGAAACAGAAAAATCTTACTGTGCTCCTTCAAGTACGACACAATCAGCATCCTTTTGTTTACTTTCAATCTGTTGCCAACCATCATCAATAATGAGGAACCGTGGAGGTGTACCTCCCGCTGATAGACTGCAATTAATATTGAACAAATTTCAATGTTCTATAAACATCATCTTCCGAATTCGTTTCTTCTTTATTCATCAGAAACATGCTACACAATTTCCCTCACTAATTACCTTTTCAGGCCTTCTTCAACACCCTCAGCTGTGACATCAGTATAGAAAGCATCCCATGTGCACCAGCCAAACCAGTCAAGAAAAGATGGCAACTGCGTAAAACCAAAAACAAAACGTTACAAGATCCATGAGATATCAACTTCGCACAATAGCAGACCCATATCAGTGTACAGCAAGGAAGATGGTCTTACTCTCTTCTTCTCTCGATGAAGAAAAGTTTGCTTGTGTTTTTCCACAGCCCTTGAAAGAAAGGAAGAAAAAGGAATCAGTAAAACTAAAATTTTCAATATACAGATTCCAATGTTCAGCAAATGAGCAATAATGCAAATAGGGCCATGTAGCATAATGATTATCAATTTACAAGGATAGCACAGACACGGGGGATGCCTTACTTGACAGCTTGATTGATAACTTCAAAGGGGTTGGTCCCAGCATGCATGTAGACCATGTGAAGGCCTTGGTCAGTCTCAACCGCATTATCCCCTGCAAAACCAAACCACATACCAAAAGGAAAAAGGTCGTTTCGGTTCTTTGGGACGCCACCCTATATATATATATATATATACTCCAAAGGACCAAAGCTATAAACTCCATTTGTTTGATTCAATTGATCATTTGATTGATAGTCATGGAGAAGTTTCATCCAGCTCAATTCTGTTCCATTAATGACAGCTCCACCACATAATTTCAGGTGGTAAGACCTTCAAAGTTATGCTGAAGTGAAGGAACTGAATTAACAGCAGCTATGGCACTAAATTATGACACAGTGGAAGACTTCCAAGTAGCCTTCACCACCAAACCATTTTGCATGGCCAAGAGTTACTCACCACTCTCGAGGCAAATTTCTATCTCGTTCTTTTCATTTCCTTGAAGAACAGCTCGGAATTGGCCTTCTAGAAGAGGAAGCAAGACAGTGTAGATGATTGGAGAATTCTCCCCATCAGCTTCACTCTCTTTGCTCTCAATAAGCATGAATTGTGTCTCCAGAGGAACATCCCTCCCACAAATTCCCATTCTCTGAGTCATCCACCATAACTTGAACCGGAAACAACACATAAACCGAAGCCCCCTGTTCAAAAGTACATCAGAAATTATTAAAAATCAATCAAGAAATTATTGTTTAGTTAATTCATGTTCATGGTAACAAATCAACGCACATCATACCATCCATTTTAAACTGCTACAGTCAAATATTCTAGGATTATTATATTCTTGAGCAAGTTAAATGGACCATCATTTAAATTTCAGCAGTAAAATAAACTTAGGATTGTAAACAAAATCAATTTCGTTAGTTACTATGACAAATTGAGAATAGAACATGATTCATGAATAGGGTGCATGTGAGTGTGGAAAAGCTAGAAGGACTTACTCTAAGACACCCATTGGAAACACATGGAGACTTTTGCTGTTGGAAGTTGTGGCACCAACGAAAGTACCAGTCACAAGTCCCCTTCCAGATCCTGGAGTCAACACAACGTTGTCCGGTACTCCAGTCAGAATGGTCTTGCCATGGACAACAAGTTTCCCATCGTTAACGAAGATCTTAGGTGTCACCGTCATTTTCGAACACTTGACCACTGTATCACCGTAACAAACAACACAAACATGTCACTGTATTATTAAAATTCACTTAATCACAAGACTATATAGTAATGAAAATTACAATTATTGAATGTTTAAACCTTTAGGACTCTGAAACTGCAAAATACACACGACAGAAACCCAATTTTTTCTACATGTGCATATTATTAGTATATCACAGAATATATCAACTAAAATTGTTAATGAGTTTTGTAATATAGACCTAGGGACTTATGATGATGGTGATGGTAAAAGGTTAAGCACACGTTAGATAGATTGCGATGTGGTTCACGCGAAGAAGGAATCCACGTTGGGGGCAGTATTGATGTTGTCCTTAGCATCATCTTTTAACACCTATACCCCAAATTGCACGAATAAATTGGAAGAAAAATTACAATCAAATACTAAAATGAACCCCTATGGGCCATAGACTATATAGTCTTTTGTCGTTTAGTCATATTTTGCTTTTTGATACATCTTTTCAGGTCCGGTCTCCTACTGGCTCATAACTGAAATTTTGTGATCTAATGAAAATCCACAAAAAATACAAAATATTAAAGACGTATTTTTACATGTGAAATCGAGAAGTTCGAGTCTGAGAATGAACGTAATTTTTACAAGGAAAGATAAAAATAAAAACTTAAAAATGTTATACTAAAAATAATTTTGAAAAAAATCTTTTGTTCTAAAAAATAAGCAAACAATTAGTGGTTAGTGGTTAGTGGTTAGAATATTACAACAGGCGCAAAGGACGAGTCATTTTATAACTTAATAATGGATTGGTGCGGTTTCTTTTTCTTGCAGAAATATGTGTTACGGCAAAAGGAAATAACATCAGAAATCAATCATTTGGGAGCAGTGGTTAGCAGTGCAGTTTCAGCAAGATACAAGGGCAATTCTGTCACCTAAAAAAACAAGTTTAAAAATAGAAACCGGAGAGATCTAGCAAGACCGGAACGTAGTAATTGTCGTCCTCGAAAATAGAAAGAGACAAATAAAGCAAATCCAGATTCCCAACGTTGGATCAGTTTCCATTTCCATCCAAATGATGAATGCATAAAGTCCTCGAAGATATTTTTAAGTCGGTCAAGTAAAGTACTATACAAGATTTTCACAACAACCTAGAAACTGAACTTACCGAGTTACCGTGACGGGTACGAGAGAAAGAGAGGGTGAAAAATGAAGGAGCAATTAGTTAAGCAATTTAGTGTATTTGTATTCCAGGAGGAAAATGGGCCTCCAATGGAAGAAGGTAGAAGCACGAAGCAACGCTCTCAGCAAGGGTTTTGATGATTGATCACTGCCTTCTGAAATTTTGGTCTGGGATATGGCATGAACGCATGAACGTGGCTTTTATAGCAAGTTTCAGGCTCCTGTGCCTCCAGATTCTGACACGTGGAGTCTCGTGACCCGTTGATCGTTTAGGAACCATAAAGAAGGAAAATCTTTTTATGCCAATGGCGGCCGCAAAAGAAGAAAATGATTACGTGGACACATGTGATTGTGATGTATGAGTGTTGAAGTTAGATTCATGGAACGGCGAAAAAATCTAGAGTTGTGTGATAAATACGTCAACTCACGAGTCATAACAAAATTAAATATGTTTTTATTCAAGTTGTTATCAAAGTAAAAAATTATTTTATAAAAGAATTTAATTGGTCAAAAACATGCATTATTTTGAAAAAAAAATACAAAAGTTTTTCTTTGTAGAAAAACTAAACTTGTTAAAAGTATTGCTTTAATATCATTTTAATAGTTTTTATTTTTAATATTTTTGTTATTATTTTTATTTTTATTTTTAGTCTCTAACTAGAGAAAAAATAAAAGACTAATAATATAAAAATAAATTAGAAATTAAAAACAATAAATCTTAAAATTAAAAATAATAAATCCTAAAAGTATTGATCTGGCTCCCATTGACCAAAGTAACCCCTTTTATTTTTCTTCATAATGTCATAGAGAAAGTTATAAGAATTTAGTGGATCCAATTGAATAACTATTCATTTATTAAATAGGAACTTTTTATGGTACATTTATGATAATTTTCTCTCTTATTTAGCTATGGGTTGAAATAGGAAAGATAAATAATGGGGTTATGCAGAGTGATGTCAAATTTTAAGGGTTTGATTGGTTAATAGGAAATGATAGTATGATCTTACCTTACTTAACACATAAATAATATTATTTTTTTCATTTATTGCATTTAAAAAAAACATAACCTGCTAGATTAATTAACTATCTATAATCGAAAATAATAATTAATAACTACAATATTATACTTTACATTTTATAACTACAATCATTTGCTAATACAAATTTTAAGAAAAAACTTATATAATTAAAATATTTATAGAAATATTTATAAATAATTTTTATTTATGTATGACATAGGTTATTACATTTTAGTATAATACAAAAAGAATAGAATAAATTTTTTATCTTATATGATATTTTATGTGTATTATATTACAAAGTCAAATAGTGATAAGATATAACATAAATTATATTTAAATGAAAAAATTATTATTTCATTAAAATTTACATTTTAGTATAATACAAAAAGAATAGAATAAATTTTTATCTTATATGATATTTTATGTGTATTATATTACAAAGTCAAATAGTGATAAGATATAACATAAATTATATTTAAATGAAAAAATTATTATTTCATTAAAATTATGTATAATTTTATAAAATATAATTTTTAATTATATTTTTATGAATTATGAAAATTATAAAAATATGATTTTGACTAAATTATATAATTTTTTATTTTATTTATGTAGTTAATTTTTAAAAAATTATATAGGATTTATAAGGGAATTGATTGTCAAGTAAAAGAATTAAAGATTAATGTTATTGGACTAAAATACCTTACTGTTTTAAAAGGAATTATGTTATACTCTTTTAATAAATCATTTTAAAATATATTTAAAAGTGGAAAATTTAAGAAAATATTTAATGATTTTAAACAAATATTCAAGAAGACATAAAAAATTATTAATTACATTGTGGTTTTAGTAATTATTGGTTAAAAAATAGTACTAGTTAATAAAAAAAACTATTAAAAAATATATAATAAAGATGTATTCAAAATTATGATAAAAATATATTTATAATATTTTATAATAAAAATATGTATTTTTAATTTTTTTTAATTAATATTTTAAAAACAATCACAAGTACTTGTGTACTTTATTCTTTTACTTACCCATAGAATAAGGAATTAAAATGGCACGAAAAACTATTGGGTAAGCTTACCTCAAAATTACTACTACTGGTCAACTTGAAAGAAGATGTTGGAAATGAAACTGACAGTATGAGGGTGTGAAAATGCTGTGGTCATGATCATATGTTATCAGAATATTTTATTTTGGATCATATATTAAGGTTTTAAATACATTATATTTACTATTCCAATGCTGCTCCAAGATAAAAAGAAATGCAATAATGGCTACCGCCTTTCTTATTCTTATTTCTGATTCAAGCCCCCAAATATTCTCATGTTGTGTTTACTTTTTGGGAACAACATGCTAACTAACACAGTTTTATTAGACCAAAAGTGATTAAAATATTAAACAAACTAGTATATAAAAATATTAAAGTAACATGTTATATATACTTGAACAAATTATCATGTAATTTTCAGCGGTAAACACTTTTTTCCTGTTTTTTTTTTTATTTTGTTTAATTTTGTAGGATTGTCAACTAGTGGCCATGTGTTTGTAGCTGGGATTAGTTTCATGGTAAAAAGAAGAACTTATTTATATTTTTTTTATACAAAACAATTCATTCCTAAGTTTATTCAAAATCATGACAATTTATTTTTATGCAACAAATAAAGTCTTTATTGTTTAAAGTCAAAATTTTATTTTAAATTATAAAATATTTTAAGATTTTACATACTTTAGTTATACGAATTAATTTTTTAAATTTTATCATTTTTAAAGTATTTGTAAAATCTATATATTATATATTTAAATTAATTAAATTATACTTTTTTTATCCAAACTTAAATATCATGTTGATTCCTGACTTTTCAGATTTTAGTCTTTAATTTTTTTATATTGATCTCTTTAAAGATTTTATTATTTTAATTTTTACTATTAAATAATAACATTAAATAATATTATAATATTGACTTTTATAATCCAGTAACTTATCACATTATCAATAAATTTGACAAGATAATAACATATAAATTTTTTTGTCAATTGTGTTTTTAAATTACTATTTGTTCAAAATAATTAATAATATTAAATTAGTTAATAAGATATTTAATAACACAATTTGACAAAAGAAAATCTAAGGAGAGCAAAACATTGGAAAGATTTTTACAATAGACCATAAACATATTATATAAGTGAATTTGACATTATATTTAACTCAAAATCTGAAGACATTATATTTATGGGTTATCATCACTTATATATTTTTCAACTTGTTTATTATTTACTTAATGTTGGACTTCAATTTCACATTTGTACTTGAACAATTTTCCCCTCAAGTGTGAGTTTTTTTTATATTGTAGTTCTCCCTCAAGTGGAAACCATTTTCAATCCATGAGTATTCAATGATAGTACCTCTAAAACTTAATGTTCTAGTACCTTGCATCGTCATCTACACTGTTTCACGACTATAGGACACCTTGTCTAACCTTTTGTGTATAGATGCATTACAAACTTTCAATACAAGGTCATCTAAGTAAGTCATCAAATTGAACCATCGATTATAATTAATTGTTACGATCAAAAGTTGTTAATTGATTGACTTATGTAGTAATAGAATTCATAGGATTTGTATTAACCAACTCATTTTGGAATCTCTAATTTCATTAGCAATTGTTAACTAATCTCCTTACATACCTAATAAACAATAAGAAAATGAATTAGAAAGAAAAGAATTCTTAAAACATGAAATAATTATGTTTATCATTTAAAGAGAAAGAATTAGTAATTAATTAGATAATTAGGATTTAATTGAAATAGAAGATTAAGAATATCACAAAAATAAGTTTAAAATTATGACCCTAGATCTCTTAATATTTTAGAATTTTTATTAATTTTTATTACTTTTTCTCTTATTTAGTTTTTGAAGATTATTATATCTTAAACCAAAGTCACACAAGATAAAAAAAACCTCAAATTATTTAGTTTAACACAATTAAATTTTTTTGAAAATACAATTATTCTTTAGGATATGATATTCGGACTTTCAAGTCCACGATATTATTACATAGGATACATTTATCCTTGTACAAGGATATTTTATATATTAATTCTAACTTCACATATTAAAAAAAGTAAATATTATTTACTTAAAAAATGTTTTTTTAAAATATTTTTTTTTTAAATTTAAACAAGCTGATCCTAAATAAGTCAGATGGTCCGTAAGAAAACAATAAGTCTATCTTATGCCCCAATCAAGACTTATTATTTAGTTCAAAGAAGAAATAGGATTAAGTTTGTCAAAATATTTTTCAAACTTATCCGTTTAATTTCTTGTGTATATAGATAAGAATTTTTTTTATATATGTAAAGACATATTGAATAAAAATTGGTTATTGTGAAAATAAAAGTTATTAATATAAATTATTAAATTAGATTTAAATTGTGAAAAATAAAAGAAATATATACAACTTTTTTAGTGATTATATCATTGTTAATTAAATTTTTATTTTAATTATCTGTACATAATTTTATAACTTAAACTTATATTTTTTTTATTTTTTGTAAAAAACATAGTTATAGCTTGAAACAGTCTTTTTAATTTTATATCTATAATTAACAATTATAAAGATAATATATATTTTTTATCTCCACAATTTTATACCATTGTATCTCTTAACCAATTGACTACATCACTATTATGTTTTAAACGGCATATAAATAAAACATTCCACTAACTATATATAAAATCCAATTTCAAAATAATTTATATACACTTATTTTCTATTTAACCTCCATCATCTCTTTTATTTTATTTTAATTTTTATAAAATATAATGACAATTGTCCCCTGATATATATAACAGCAGCGCCATACACCAACCCAGCACGAGGAAATAATTTTGCTTGTTTCTCTATTATTATTTTTTTTTTTTAAAAAAACTCTCTCCGTATACACATACATTAAATAAATTTATATTTTTATTACAAAATAGTATTATATAAGTGCAGTATATTTATTAAATATTATATAAATGATCTGGACACATACAGAGATAAATGTCTAAATAAATTTAAGTTGTTTTTTAAATAAATTTATGAATGTTCTTAATCTAAATAAAACGTACATTGAACCCCGGCCCCCACTCTTTATAAAATATGAAAATTAAACATCTCCAATTCTAAACCCACCTTCAAAATATTATTTTAAAAAAATTAACCTAAACTCTTTCAATATTAATTCTTATAAAATCATTTCTACTGAAATAAAAAATGGAATCTAAAATTTTTACAATTTGACTCTCTTCCTAACAGAATTGCTCTTAAAATCTTTTGTTACAAATGAATTTTACGCAGCTTTGCACCATTTTTTTTTTAATTTTATGAGTTATTCAAAAATTTAATAAGTAAATTATGTTATATGAATAATTTTTAATTATTTTTAATTTAAAAAGTATATTAAAAGATTTTAAAAAATTTTGAAGAAAAATTATTTAAATAGAAAACAAATGAAAATCAATATGCATTAATAATGATTAAATTCATTGAAAATTCATCAACTGCATATATCATTTTTTGAGTAAGGAACAAAAAGACAAAATTGTAAGAAGCCTATCTAAATCTAAATCTAGACCCTGTCAGCATTTTTCACAAACTCATCCAAAAGTACTTTTGAAACAAAAATCCAGAATTTTGAATTCCACTTTAGCGGCTCTCGCGAGTGATGCATATGTTTTCCGCGTTTTATTTATTTCAAAAGTAATCATTTGATACGATACATCTTCCATTTTAAATGTTTTTCAAATATCAGATTTTTTTTTTTTTACAGAGATAGTGTAATTCTTTTTTAAAAAATTACAGAAATACTTAAGTTTTAAAAATTTTACAAATGTGTATAAATCGAGTTTTGTTAATGATCAATGTCCTGAGATTGATAATTAAATCAAATTCTTAATTTTAAAAAATAAAAAACTAAATATCTTTATTTTTTTATAGAAAAATAAAAATTATAAATTAAGTAAAATTATATTTTAACCGATCATTATAAAACAAAATCACAATAATTAGATCAAATAACATTTTTCATTAAAATCAAGTCAATTTAATCTATATAACCAATCAAACACTCCTAATTACCCCAAATTCAAGTACAACACATTAATTAATGTACAACACATGGCCATAATTACAAGTGCACGAAAAGTTAAACCATATCACTAAATCTTGTTTACTATGGATAATAGAATGTGATATCATCTTATAACACTTATCAATTTTTTATACCATAATTTGATAAAATTTAAAATATTTAAAGATCTATTTAAATAAATTTATCTAATAACATTTTCTAAAAAAAGAAAATATAAAATAATTATAAGTTACAATTAACTTATATATAAATTAAAAAATATCTTTTAAAAAAATTATATGAGACGATTTCTATAAAATATTTTATGTATATGTTAATTTTAATTTATAAAAAAGTTTATTTAATTTATTTTTCTTATTTTCTTTTCTTTTGAGTATTTTTTGAGAAATTTTTTTAAACATGTCCTAAATGCATTGTTGATGTGTTTGATAAGAATGAAATAAAAAAGATGAGAAATAAGGTGAATGAAAATAAGAAAGAAAAAATAGAATGAATGAAAATGGATGTTTAATTTAAGAGAAATGTGAAATAAATAATAAATAATAAAAATAAAAAAAAATATAAATAATTTTTATTCACAGAAAATAATCAATTTTCAAAATGTTACAATTAATTATCATGTTGATTACAACATTTTGAAAATACATTAAGGGTACGTGAAAATTAAGTTTTTTTAGTTAAGATAAATGAAAATCAATTATTGATTTAAAAATTGATTACTTTTCATTATATACACTAATGATAATTAATTATAAAAATTATTATTATTATTTTACAAAAAATGTGTTTTATTTTTTATTTTTGTATAATTTAGTGGAGTCTCAATTTCTTCATTATCAAATAAAAGAAAATTTTCATCTCTTATTTTATTTTTTCAATTTGTCTCTTCTTCGTCTTTCATTTCCACGTCACACAAAATATACAAGTTATGAATTTTATTTTAATTTTTTTTACAATTTGTTGTATCTAAAATAAATTCATTTACATAAACTTATCATATCTTCTTTTATAATATGGTTGATGATACAATTTTTTTAATTATAATTCTCTTATCTTTCATATCCAAATTTCCTAAACATTTTCTAAATACAAGTATAAATTATAAAACAAAAAATTGATCAAATATATTAAAAAATACCTGAATTTTCTGATGTTCTCCAATTAGGAGAACTTTATGTGTTTTCTGTTGATTTTTGTTGAAGTAATTTTGTTTGAGATAGAGTGATCAAATATTATTTACAAGGGATTGATTATTTGACTCTAACTTTTCATTCCTCTCTTCTAAAACTTCCATACATAAAACCCCCCTACATATTTCTTTCTCTATCTCAAAAAATCTTTCATATAGCAAAAAACACAAGAATGTTTGACATGCTTTCATTGTCCACAAATGAATAATTAAAACAGTACTAATTTACGTGACGCTAACCTACACCAACATATATATTATTCAAATGTGATTAAGAGGAAAATGTAACTATAATTGATTGATGTAACTCTGTTGCAATTATTGATGGTTATTCCAAGTATTGACAAAAAGGGTATCCAAATCACAATCTACATATGATTGTTAATTGATACGTGGCTCTAAACTATTACTTTCTGGGGTTGACACAAACCAGGTCACACTACCTTTGGCTACTTTGACTTGTGCTTGAAATTTAAAAGATAAAAATGTGGGAAGATATGCTTTGCTATGATGTTGTGTGCTGACTGTGTTTTGGTTAACCCAGACGTGGCTAATAATTAATCGTTTAAGGGACATTAATTTTTCTTATTTTTATTTTCAATTATTAGAGTCCCCTAATCATTCATATGAAGTTGCAATAGCTGGTGTTACAATATACATAAATTTATAATCATCCATCTAATATAAAAATTAGGTACAGTATTGTATAAGACAAGAAGTAGGAAGAGGTCCAAGGACAAAATAACAAGTGTTAACCAACTTGGATTTTAAACTTTGACCATTAATTGTATAAAACTCTCCAAGAGAAATTATTGTTTTAGCAATTATGCAATACCATACCTACATAATTAACTTACAGTTCTACTCAATTATATATGAAGATAGAATGTGTGCGTTTAATTTTTTTTTTTATTACAGTAAAAGTAAAAGTGTACGATACAATGAAAGTGTAAAATATGATAAAGACTAAATCTTAATCATATAAATAAACACAAATATTCAAGATTAATCATCCAAGTTTTTGTCCAAAAAAAAAAAATCATCCATTTAAATTATACGGTTGAATTCGCTTATTTCATACTCTCTTGTAACAAAAAAAATAAAAAGTCCCTTCTCTTACATTATACGTTTCCTAAATATATTTGATTTTTTTTTTCTCAAAAAAATATATATTTGAATTTATATTACATAGCTAAGTTCATGATTGCATGTGCTAAGCCTTAGATGAAGCAAATAGGATTATAAAAATACGATTTGCCCACGAAGCAAGCTTCCAGCTCAGCTGATAACCACCAAGTTAAAAAAAAACTTGGATATTAGCTATGTACTTATTTAGATAAATTTCTCTAAAATTAATTTTAAAAAATTAAAATAAACTTTTTGATAAATTAAGATTAATTTATGCATGGATTAATTTATAAAAAAAATCCATATAACTTCTCTAAAAAATTATTTTTAACTTACGTGTAAATTAATTTTAATTTATAGAAAAGTTTATTTTATTTTTTTAAAAAAAATCTTTTAAATAAACTTGTCTAAACATATTTATATGATTTTAAAACTATACTAACATTCAAAGTTCAATATTGTTTTAAATTACGTATCTTTTTTAAGACCTTAACATATAATATGAAATTTCCTTTGCTACTATTTTCTGTTCAAATGTTTGAACTACAGAAATATTATTACTCATAATTGTTTTACTGTTTTTTTTTTTCACTATAACATAAATATAAAGTATGTATCAAATTTATTGATGACTAATTTCTACTAAAAAAAATAATTAATTATTTATAATAGAATTTCTCTTGATCACATTTTATTTATAAAACTTAATTTTAAAATTTGACTTAAGAAGTTCAAACTTGTTTCTCATACTTCATTTTTTACAAAGTATTTACCCATAAATTAAAGTAATACAGATGAAAATTGAGAGGCTGCTAAGTACATTTTTCAACATCAAAATACTTGTTCTTTGTTTACTATATGAAGTAGTTAAGAACGATGAGAACAATAATTGATTTCGCAGTGTATAAAACATCAATATTGAAAGTATTAGTGTATAATACCATCCGAATGAAAAAAATGCAACATTAGTAACAAACGTGTTACCTGTACATCTGAAAATTACTAGCAAACAATGAAATACGTAGATGGAATGATGAATAAGATTTAGATATAAAACATTAAAATGCTCGATGAATAATGTTAATGCTTGAGAATGTGCCCAAATTTCGGGTGGCGTCTTTCAATTATGAAGGAAGATCAAAGCAGGAAGTAACTGACCAAAAGCCACACCATCGCTTTCAATTATTTATTTTTCTAACATTATACACACACATTTTGTAACATTGCTTTCAACTTAAGCAATATAAATGTCATCAGAATTATTATAGATGTCATGGAACCATTTCAGTTCCTCAAGGATCCCCTGTTAGCAAGTGGTCAGTTATTGACCCATTTTTTAGGAAACTACCTACTACTCTGTGTATGAAATTAGTGGGCTAGTACATAATTTTAGAAAACCACCCACTACTCTCTGCATAATGGGTTAGTGCATAATTTTAGGAAATCACCCACTACTATTTGTATGAAGTTAGTGGGTGTAAATGTTGTTTCTTTTTTTGTTTTTGTTTTGAGTTTGTATGGCTATATATAGCCTAAATTGCATCTTTGAATAGTACAACACATTGAGGTACATTAAATAGAAAAATCATACTATTGTGTTCAACAATTGGTATCAAAGCTCCTTCACAAGGGGCCTGATCCAGACACTGAGTGTGAGAAATAGTTGTGAGTGTGTGATAACAACTGCGTGTGTGTACAGTTGTGAGTGTGTGATAACAACTGTGTGTGTGTGAGAGAAACAATTGTGAGTGTGTGTCATTAACGAAAGAAAAACAATGACAGATTCTAGTACCAGCAAATATGTGCAACCTGCAATTTCCAAGTTCGATGGACATTATGATCATTGGGCAAAATTAATGGAGAATTTTCTACGCTCTAAGGAGTATTGGCATGTAGTGGAACATGGGATTTCAGCCATAACAGATAAAGCTACTACATCAGAAGTTGAACTCAAATTAATGGAAGAACAACAGTTGAAGGACCTGAAAATAAAGAATTATCTCTATCAAGCCATTGATTGAGAAATTTTAGATACTATCCTCAATGATGATACGCCCAAGCACATTTGGGACTCCATAAAGCAAAAATTCCAAGGTTCAAATCGAGTAAAGAGAGCACAATTACAAGTCTTGCGTAGAGATTTTGAAATGCAGCAGATGAAGGATGGAGAGATAGTTAATTCATACTTTGCTTGCACTTTGAAAATTGCTAAAAGCATGAAAGCGTGTGGCAACAACATGCGTGAGAATGTCATTACTGCAAAAATCTCGGGTCAATGATTCCTAAATTTAACTATGTTGTGTGCTCGATTGAAGAGTCCAACAACTTGGACATCATGACCATTGACGAATTGCAGAGTAGTCTTTTAGTTTATGAGCAAAGAATGACTTGTCAAGGAGAAGAAGAACAAGTGTTAAAGATTACAAATGAAGATAGAGGAGGAAGAGGAAGAGGTAGAAGGTCTCTCCGAGGCAGAGGAAGAGAAAGACAATCATTCAACAAAGCTCAAATTGAATGCTTCAAATGTCACAAACTTGGACATTTTCAATACAAATGTCCTA
>JAMLFT010003793.1:0-21122 GCA_026544285.1 Pachyrhizus erosus | reverse complement strand
ACCCCATTAATACATGGATGAATTTGAGAATCGAAGATTCACTCCTACACTAACCATTTCAGGAAAAGATGTCTGACAAGTTCCATCCACTATTTCATTTGTCTGTCACCCCCTTGTGTGGAAGGTGGACTAGGGATCCACTGTATCAGTTATATACCTATACATGCTATATGCGTTTCACCTTTTTCCATGCAATTCCCTTATCTCCTACCTCTTACGGGCAGATAGATCTCTCGATAATTCTCACCCAGGTGGAACCTACAAGGGTTTCAGTGTCTCCTCCTCCTGGTTTTCCTTTTGAGCCTAAAAGGAGACGTCCTCGTAACTCATCCACAGGACATGCTAGGTTTAGGACTACCAGACTTGCCCCTAGTGTTGATGTTTCTGAGGAAGAAGACCCTTCAGAGGATCCAGAAGATAGTGTTTAGATTTTATTATGTTTCCTATTATATGCTAAGTTAACTGTTGTAAAATATCAAGACCTCTGTTATGTTTTGAATCTGTTGTAAAACTCAAGTTAAAAAAACCTTATATGTACTATGCCAGTCTTATATGTGATAAAAGTTTAATCTTTAATAATAGTCCATTTAAAAAAAAAATAGTTGTTACATTGATCGCTTGAATCTTGAAAATCTCTATGAAATTGGGTTTGCATGTATTGCAGGACTTTTAGTTACTTGTTGTGACTGGTATAAATGTTCATCGTATGTTTTGATTAAGTTTTACATGTTTTATTTTATTAAGTTTGCCCTTGCATTGTATATGTATATATGTTATTGTGATTATGATGATTAATATAATATGCAAGACTAAATAACAACATATCAAGGGTGGGGTCCTTCTCTTGTAATGCCCCCTTGCATTGTGTATGTATATATGTTCTTGTGATTATGATGATTAATGTAATATGCGAGACTAAATAACAACATATCAAGGGTTGGGTCCCTCTCTTGTAATGCCCCTTTTTCATTTACTTTTAATAATTAAGAAATTATACTCAGATAACTTTAGCGCAAGTAAAGTTTAAAAAACATAACTCGCTAGGGGAATTACAATTTGACAATAACATATCAATTCACATAACTTCATTATGAGTTCTCACAACTTAATTAAACAAGATAAATAAAGTCCTAGGTAAACTTATTATTACATCATCATAATGTTCTAGATAACTAAACAAAATATTTCCTTAATCATTCTCCAATACTAATTTGATTTAATCAGATCCTTTAGAAGGATCTTCTTCTTCTATAAAGTCTTCTTTCCTATCTGGATCATTAGCTTAGAGTAATCCCATGGAGGGTTGTGGGGGTTGAGGAGTCTAAGGTCGTCTTCACATAGCTAGGACACCAACGAATCTAGGTGGCAGAGTTTGAGATAAGCCCATTGGTAAGTCTACATGAGGAAATTGCCATTGGACAACGATATTAGCAGGTCTGAAAGCAAATCAAACATCCTATGAATGTGTCATCTCCTTGGACTCTTTCATAGATCCATCTCCCTTCTAAGGGTATTATGGTAAAGTGGAATAATGGTTGGAAATCATCTGCCATTTATGTTAGAAAAGATAAGGGGTGTAGCAATGAGTCATTTATCCTCAGGTAACACATACATACAAATAGAGCGTTGTCTATCTAACGTAGACTCTCATCTTACCATATGTACCTAATTAAGAATTCTACTCGTTTTAGGGTCCTTTGCAGCCTCCAATACTACTAACCCTGAGAGGGCTTACACGAGCGTATCATTAATAATCCAATTTGTAATCTTTGGTTGACGATCAAGAGTACATATCTTGTTTAGTACTTGGTATAGGATACTCTCAACCAAATCTTGGTAATACTCCGCTTTGTCGGGGACGCCAGGAAGGTTCTATGACACCCTCATTTCTTTCAGTGGTTCACAACTTGGCACCTTATCTATCCCCAAGGTCTCACTAGAGCCTATGTACATTCCTCAAGTACCTTCTGTGGTCAACCATTGCATCTCCCATTCTTAATTCTCACTTGTTGAGGTTTTCAATTCAATCTACCTTCCTTATTTCATCTGTCATCTCCACTGTCTATTTTATCATGGTATTGATGATAACTTCAAATATATATCTGGATAATATCCATCTTACATCATCATCATTCTAGACATTGTCATCATTATCTAAGCAATTCTTAGTTCATCATCTATCCTAGGGTTATCTTAAAATTTACTGTCTCAAATGGACAATCATCAAGAATACTTATCTCCCACTAATAGTGGAGGTATGAAATCAATTTATATCATTAATCCAATACATTTAAAAACATAACCAATGATCACAATAATCAACAATATACATTATATTCAAATAACATAACAGGGGAAAAATGGTCATTTCACATTTTTCTTTTCACAATTTCCTTTTATCTTTATATTTATGTGAAAGACGTAAATATAGGAGGTTTTGAACCTCTATAAGTCTTAGTTTGGAAGATTTTACTAAAAAGGAGGTATTTTTCAGAAATTTTCTTAAGGGTATTTTTGTCATTTTGCAAAATAATATGTCCTTTTAGGAATTTCTCCTTCACATTTCAACTATAATTTATTGTACGGGTTGCTAGTATTTTAAACTATTTTTCCTGTATTTTAGGAGGTCCAAATAGTGATAAAAATTTATTTTATAACGTAGGGGCATTTTGGTCATTTTATAAAATTTTGCCCTTTAAGGACTTTTTCTTTACATTTTCAACTCATAATTTCTTTGTGAAAGTTCCTAATAATGCTAGAAAGGGTTTATCTTTCTTGCATTTGGAATGACAATTAATGGTAAAATTTTGTTTTTATAACTATGCGTATTTTGGTCATTTTGGAATAAAAATTTATTCTTAAGAATTTTTTGAGTTTCTAAAATGGTAACAAATACCCTAGGCTTATACTGGACTGATTCTCACAACTTTTCCCCTAATTAATTGACCAAAAGGGGTTAAATTTTCAAGTTTTCTCCCTTAGGAGTATTTTGATAATTTTAGAAAAATAAGTTTTATAAAATTTCTTGAATTTGTGATAAAACATTAGATATAGGGCAGAGATACCTTCTAAAGTTATTTTCAAAAAATTTAGATAAGAAAAATGGAAAAAATTTCAAAATTTTGATTTAAGTGCATTTTAGTAATTTTGTTGCATCAAGGGCAAAATGGTCATTTTGACCTTTTCTTCATCTTCTTCCTTTTTTTCCAAATTCCTGGTTCGAAACCAGTGTTTGAATTTTCAAATCCTAGACTTTTCTTTATTCGTTTTGACCACTATTCATAACAGATTGATTTGAATAACCTTACTCAAGTCATTCCTGCCCAAAATTGGCTCAAACACGAACAGATAGAGGATATCGAAGTTTTGATTTCTCAATATTCGAATTTTGTCTAACTTAGATTCGTTCTTGGAGAATTACTGAGTTTTAGAGAGTCAAAATTTCTAGAAATCAAATTAAAATAGTTTAGAATGATTCTACTATCCAAATTCAAAGAAAAGATAACTCCTCCTACCTAGGGTTTAGTTTTCCAGCGACTCTTTAGTGACCTAGTGAATTTGTGATTCTTTGAACGATTCTTTGAATTTCTTCAATAGAATTGAAGTATGGATTATTTCAAAACTAATTGGATTGATATGGAGCCACAGGAGTGAGGGAATGAGGAGAATTTGGTAGATGAAGTTTATTATTTTCGTTTTCAAATTCGAATTCATTGGGGTTTTTATAGACCTTTGTAGTTCTTTACTTCACATTTAAGGATGCGTAGGTTATGGGCGAGTTGTCTAATGCAAGAGTAGGGTGGCGGCAGTGCAAGACGACATTGCTAGAGGATGGATGCTTAAGGTTGAAGATGAGTGAGTAGCTTCAATGGCGTCAACGTGTTTTTAACGTTAGCTTAAATAGATTTTATTTTGTAAGAATAACAACAATGGGCCTAGTGGTCAAATGGTAACCCCTGCGTCCAAAATTCTCTTCAACCTCGTGCTCCTATCTTCGAATCCATCCCACACCTTTTTCCTTTTTGTGTTTTATTTTTTCTATTTAACTCAACACCTCCCCTTTTATTTTTCTTTATTTGTTTTAAGACTACCCTCTTTGGGTAGCTTAGCTGCCTTGCTCCACTTCTCCCTCTCTCTCCCTTCAAGACTTGGGTAGCTTAGCTGCCTTGCTCCACTTCTCCCTCTCTCTCCCTTCAAGACTTGGGATCGAATCCCTAGTCCATTCCTCCCCCCTTCTTTTCTTCCTTTTCTCTTCTTCTTTTATTTCTTTTTCTTATTTTCTTTTTTCTTTTTCTTTTTATTTTCTATTTTTAATTTTAATAATTCTATTTTAAATTTCTAAATTCTTTCAAAAATCCTAAAAACTTAATTATATTTTTTTACACTAATTTAAAATTTCTCTTCCCAATATTTATTTTATTTGATAAAAATTTATTCATTTTATCTGAAAATATTTATTTAATTATATTTAATTTTAAAAATTTAGTTTAACTCTTGAAAATTCATATTATGATTTTATTCTAATTCTCGTCATTCTTATTATTTGCTTCCCTTATTTTTATTTTATTAAAATGTTATAAATTTAATTTCTATTTGGAAATTAATTTACATTTCCACCATTTAAGTTTATTTTAATTTTAAATCTTGACTAAGTAAAATCTTTCTTTTCTATCTCTCACTTTCTTCTTTTGTTTTTCTTGGATATTTTTATCCATTTAAATGGACAATATTTTCTTCATAGCAACTAAAATTTGAATGTTTTGGGAATATATTGGAACGGAGAAGGAGCAAAATTTTCTATTAAGTTTATCCTCATTAATTCAAAATTAGGATATTACATCTATGATTGAATTTTAGGACACTGCTATGTGTAGGAATGACAATGGGGCAGATAGGCATAAGTTGTAGTCTTTTACTAGTCTCACCAAATAAACATCCTCCCCAAGCCTTCTTCATAATAGTACAAGTACTCATTAAGTAGATGCCTAGAGTTTTTTCAAGTATTTGTGGATATTAAAAAAAAAAAGAAATAACTTAAAAATTTATATTTAAAAAATATTTTCATTATAATTTTTATTTATTTGAATATTTTCTTTTAAAAACTACTTTAAAGATTAAAACTAATATTATTCAAATATTTTACATAATTAATCTACACAATCACATTAATAAAAACACTTCCATTTATAAACTAAATTTAAATGTGAAAATACTTTAATCTCATAAGTTCAAACAAAAGTTAAAAACCAAAATAATTCAATCTCATAAGTCTAAAAGAAAAATTTAATAAGATAAAATGCTTCAATTTCTGCTATTTAAATAAGTACATTTAAGTAATTTTATTATAAGTATTTACCATGTACTTGTGAATGAGTACTTTAATAGTCATCCCCACCCTCGTTTATTAACTAGTATGGATATATCCTTTTAAATTATCTATATATACCCATTTAACTATTCATCTTCTACCTATTATAGATTTTATTTGTAAATATTCACGAATACAAGTATTTTAGTCATCCCTAGTTATGGGCAACAATGAAGCATGGCTAGTAGATTGGGTCACCCAAAGGGTTTGGTACAGAGGTGTTATAACCATTACCTTTCAATCCATTGCGATTCCAATCTTTTCATATTAGATAAGGCATTGGAGTTTTGGCTTCTTATCAAGGAGACATAACGAGCTCATATCCATGCCCCCAAGGGTTGTTGCATATATGGGAGAGTATGGAAGCATTTACAAGTTGCGAGATGGGACCCTATCCTTGAAGGAGTCTTGTTAGTCATCATAGAAGTCTTACTTTTACTTTTTTTGCATCTCCTAACATTGTATTTCCTCGTAGATGTGGTATAGATAGGTAGGAATAATAATGGGACGATGCAAGTGATAAGTGCCAATATTCAGTACATTTACATGAGAAAATTGGTGCCTTTTATTCTTAATTATTATTGAAATTAGGAATGACTCCCTAATTTGAGAATTATTAAATCCAAACATATGTTTTTGAGTCTGGAAACAAATGGAGACATTTAATCCTAATGTTGTATGAATTTTAGATAACTAAGGAGCACAAGAAGATGTGTGGATAGAAGCACAAGAAACAATTGAAGATGCATGGATAGAAGCACAAGAAACAATTGAAGATGCATGGATAGAAGCACAAGAAGATAGACAAAAAGGAGACTTTGATACTGAAAAGTTCAAGCCAGAACTTACCCAAGCGAAACTAGATATCGCTTAAGCTAGAGTTGTCTAGAGGCAGAAAAAGTTGTAGTGGTAAGCTCGCTCAAGCTAGAATATCTCGCTTAAGCAAGAATGATCCTAAAAGTGGGTGTTTTTCAACAAAAATCTCGCTTAAGCTAGGCATGGCTTGCTTAAGCCAGATAACCTTGTTTCAAAGTTAAGTACATGGTTCACTTGAGCGAAACTAGCTAGCTTAAGTGAGAATTCATTAACCCAATTGTGGAGAGAGTTTAAAAGAGAGATAGAAAGAAGGAAAAAAAGGGGGAGATAGGAAGAGAGGGTGGAAAAACCCAGGAAGAAGCTCGGAGCATCTCTTATTGCATAATTCTACCTTGTAGCAATGAAGGCTACCATGAGTGGCTAACTTCCTTCTTTTGGGATTGAATGTAATGTACTCGAACTCAAATGTATTTTGGTGATAGTTACGTATAGTTCTCTGTTTCTACTTGTTCTTGGTGTTTTTGTTTTATGCTTATTGTTGGATTTTATCTAGTCAATAAACTATTGATTTTGATTTTTAGACTTAACTAGAAAGTATTTGTAAGAATAAGATCTAAACGAAGATACTTCATATTTTGTAATGTTAGGAATAGATTTCAACATATCAATTGCCTTATAACATCTGAACTTAATGCTGGTTAATTTGCTAGATAATTAAGGAATTAGTGTTTAGGAAATTTTCTTAAGAATTTCATGCTTAAGGAATTAGTGTGAATGATTTAAGATGTGGTATCAAGAACCAATGCTATGAGTATTATATGTCATTATCAACACAAAATGCAGAAGTGTGAGATAGAGTAAGTTCAATCCTAATCCCTTTAACTGAAATTTCAAACCAAGTTCTTGTATTGTTGTATGCTTTTGGATGTAAAGTTATTTTTGATAACATCAATCTAGTATGAACAAAATTATTATTCATTTTATATATTGAGTGTTGTAATAGAAAATTTTAATTGAATTGTTTCTCGTGGGTACGACATTCGTACTTTGAAAAGTACTATACTATAGTTGATTCGGTGCACTTACCGAAGGACAAGAAACAACAAGTTTTTGGCGCTGTTGCTTGGGAACAAATTTTCTTTAAAATTTTTGAAGTATAACTCATTAAGTACTATGAATATTTTGTTTTCTTTTTAGTTAGTTTGCGGCTCAAATTATTATTATTTTTATCCTGTGCTAAATCGTGCTTGAGTTGTCTTCGGTTTATGTTTTTAAGAGGACAGGTTTCTGAAGATCAATTAAAATTTGACTCCAAAATTGAGAGGACAACTTGGAAGAATCTTAAAGAAAAGAAAAAGCAAGAGCAAGTAGAAGGAGAATCTTCCAACACTCCCATTACACATATTCGAGAAAATCAACAAGAGAAAAATATGGCTGATGAAAGACAAAATCCACCTAGGGTTATACTTTGAGATTATGCTATGCAACAAGGACCAAAACATTTTTCCAGCATAGCAATACCTTCTACCATCAAATCATTGGAGATGAAGCCAAATTTTCTTAGCCTAATCAACACCCATCAATTTACAAGGATGAATCATGAAGATCTATACATTCATTTGTCCACATTCTATGAATTAGTAGGAACTATGGGTTTCGAAGAAGGTGATGTTGAATTGGTTTATTTGAATTTGTTTCCTTTTTCTTTGATAGGAAAAGGAAACGAATGGCTTAAATCACACCCAAATCAAAGTTTAACAAGTTGGAGTGATGTAGAGGAGAGGTTCCTACATAGATTTTTTCCACTCTCCTACTACATCAAGGAAAAATCTAACATTTCTACATTTGGGCAAGGGCCAGATGAACCTTTTTGTGAAGCCTGGGAAAGATTCAAATTAATGCTTAGGAGATGTCCTAACCATGGATTTGAATACATTATCCAACTAAACATTTTTCACAATGGTCTAAGGCTTGATACTAAGATGATATTAGATGCAGCAACAAGAGGGACTATGATGGTTGTTGATACAGAGAAAGCTACAAGAATTATTGATGCTTTAGCCTTAATAGATTATCAAGCTCAACATGATAGACAAATTGTTCAAAGGAAAGGAAAGCTTGATCTCAATACCACAGATACAATTTTAGCTCATAACAAAATTCTGACACAACAAATTGAAGCATTAACTAAGCAAATGTCTAAATTGCCTCAACAATTACATGTTGTGCACTCTTCCAAAAGTCAGACTCCAACTATGAGATGTGATGTCTGTGGAGGTGATCATCCAAATGGTCATTGTTCTTATCAAAATAATCCACCATATGAAGGCAAGGCGGCTTCCCATCTATCTGTCCAAATAATATGATTCGAGGTTGGAGGAATAATCCAACTCAAGGCTATGGGTAGAAACAAGATGTTAGACCATCTAACAGACAAGCCCCATATCAACAACAACCACATTATCCTTCCATTCATGAGATGACAGCCAAATTGGAGGATACCTTTGAAAATTTCATGCAAGCTTCTTTGTTTAATCAAAAAAATACAGAAGCTTCAATAAGAAATTTAGAAACACAAGTGGAACAGTTGGCTAAATAGCTAGTAGATCAACAAAGGGGTAAATTTTTAGCCAACACCCAAACTAATCCCAAGGAGCATTGCAAGTTAATTACCACTAGGAGCGGTAAAGTACTAGGTGAAGGGATTGGAGATCAGTTAGCTTTTGAAGAGGAGATGATTAAAGAAAAAGAGATTGAGAAAGAAAAAATAGAGTGTAAGGGGGAAGAAGAAGAAAATAAAGAAAAAGATATACATACTGACGGGAAAAAGAATAAAAATAACCAGAGTAAAAATGAAGTAAGGGGTTCTCCCATAAGAAATGTACCTTATCCACATGCCCCATCAAGGAAAGATAAGGAACGACAATTTGCAAGATTTTTGGATATTCTTAAAAGTTTTCAAATCAACATTCCATTCACTGAAGCGTTGGAACAAATGCCAACCTATGCAAATTTCATGAAGGAATTATTAACTAAGAAAAGGAAGTTCAATGAGCAAGAAACAATTGAACTAGAGGCTGGATGCAGTACCATAATTCAGAATTCCTTGCCATAAAATCTAGACATCTAGGGAGTTTCACTTTGCCTATTACCATAGGTAATCTCACAGTTAGAAAGGAATTACTAGATCTTAGAGCTAGTATAAATCTCATGCCTTTATCCATGCTAAAGAAAATTGGAGATGTAGAAGTAAGACCCACAAGAATGACTTTGCAACTAGCTGACAGATCTATAAAATATCCACATGGAGTAGTTGAAGATCTCATAGTGAAGGTGGATAAATTTCTATTTCTAGTCGACTTTGTTGTTATGGACATAAAAGAGGATGCTGAGGTCCCTTTAATCCTTGGGAGACCATTTATGAAGACTACGAAAGTCATAATTGATGTTGATAAAGGTGAATTAAAAGTTTGTGTACAAAACGAGGAGGTAAGTTTTAATGTTTTTGAAGTCATGAGACATCTAGGTAGTAGAAAAGAGTGCTTTAGACTGGATGTAATTGATGAAATTTCTTGGGAAACACAGAAAATTTTCTACTACTAAGCCATTGATGAAAATTGTCATTGAGAGCATAGAAGACATCAATGAGTGAGAAGAAAAAGAAGTAAAAGATTGCTTGAAAGATTTAGACAAGGCCAAGGAAATGTCACAAAATGTTATTCAAAGGCAGGAATTGATTAAAGAAGAGACTTCCCCTCCTCAAAAACTAGAATTAAAGTAACTACCACCTCATCTTAAATATGTTTTTCTTGTAGAGAATGGTGAAAAACTAGTAATTCTCAATAATTATTTGACAGCAGATGAAGAAGAAAAAGTGGTGTGAGTGCTAAAAGCCAATGAAGGAGCCATAGGGTGGACCCTATTTGACTTGAAGGGTATAAGTCCATCCTACTACATGCACAAAATTCATATGGAGCAAGACTTCAAGCCTGTAGCTCAACCTCAAAGGTGTTTCAATCCGATCATGATGAAGGAGGTTGTGAAGAAATAAGTTCAAAAGCTCCTAGAGGCAGGGATGATTTATCCTATTTCAGACAGTGCTTGGGTCAGTCTTGTACAGGTGGTTCCTAAGAAGGGTGGCATGATTGTCATTCACAATGAAAAGAATGAGTTGATACCCACAAGAACCATTACAAGTTGGAGGGTGTATATTGATTATAGAAAACTGAACCAAGCCACAAGAAAATATCACTTCCCATTACCTTTTATGGATCAAATGTTAGAAAGGTTGGCAGGAAAAACATATTATTATTTTTTGGATGGTTATTCAGGCTATCATCAAATTGTAGTAGATCCTAAAGATCAAGAGAAGATCGTTTTTACTTCCCCTTTTGGTGTTTTTGCTTACAGGAAAATGTCATTTGGGTTATGTAATGCTCCAACTACTTTTCAAAGATGTATATTTTCTATTTTTGCAGACTTGATAGAAAAATGCATTGAAGTGTTTATGGATGATTTCTCAGTGTTTAGATCTACCTTCGATTCTTGCTTGGAAAATTTAGACACTATACTGAAGCGGTGTGTGGAGACTAATCTTGTACTCAACTGGGAAAAATGTCACTTCATGGTGACTGAAGGCATTATTTTAGGCCACAAGATATCTTGCAAAGGAATTGAAGTGGACAAAGAAAAATTTGAGATCATTGAAAAGCTACCTCCACCAGTCAACATCAAAGGGATTATAAGATTTCTTGGAAATGCTGGCTTTTATAGAAGATTCATCAAGGATTTCTCAAAAGTTACGAAGCCATTGTGTGACTTGCTCAATAAGGATAATCCATTTAAGTTTGATGAAGACTATCTAATTGCCTTTGAAAAATTAAAAGAAAAACTCATTTCTGCACCCATAATTACTGCTCCTAAATGGAAATATAATTTTGAACTGATGTGTGATGCAAGTGACTATGAAGTAGGAAAAGTGTTAGGACAAAGGAAAGGAAAAAATTTTCATGTGATACACTATGCAAGTAAAGTCCTAACTGAAACTCAAAGTAATTATACGATGACTAAAAAGGAGTTACTTGCTATAGTGTATGCACTTGAGAAATTTAGATCTTATTTGATTGGGTCCAAAGTAATTGTTTTCACTGACCATGCTGCAATTAAATATTTGTTAACTAAATCAGATTCTAAGCCAAGGTTGATAAGATGGATACTGTTGTTGCAGGAATTTGATTTAGAAATAAAAGACAAGAAAGGTTGTGAAAATAATGTGGCAGACCATCTATCCAGACTTGCAAATGATGAGGTGACTGCACTTGAATCAGAGGTGTTAGATGAGTTTCTAGACAAAACACTCTTAGCAATTCAAGAGAGGCCATGGTTTGCAGATATGGCCAATTTTAAAGTTGTTGGAGTTATTCCTAAAGATTTTGAATGACATTAAAAGAAAAAAATTCTTCAAGGATGCCAATCATTATGTGTGAGATGATCCTCATCTGTTCAAAATTGGTGCAAATAACCTACTGTAGATATGTGCCACAAGAGAGGAGGCCAAGAATATTCTATGACATTATCATAACTCACCATATGGAGGTCATTTTAATGGGTAAAGGACTGCTGCTAAAGTCCTTCAATCTAGATTTTATCGGCCTACACTATTTAAAGATGCGCATGAGTATAGTCAAAATTGTGACAACTGCCAAAGAACTGGAAGTATCTCTAGAAGACATGAAATGTCATTGCAAAATATTCAAGAAGTTGAAGTCTTTGATTGTTGGGGAATTGACTTCATGGGACCACTGCCATCTTCTTTATCAAATGAATATATTTTATTGGCAGTTGAGTATGTATCTAGATGGGTTAAAGCAATCCCAATTCATAAGGCTGATGCTAAAATAGTGATAAGATTCCTTAATAGAAATATTTTCTACAAATTTGGTACTACTAGAGTCCTAATCAATGATGAAGGTTCCCAATTTTGTAATGTTCAACTTTAGAAGGTTCTAGAACATTATGGGGGTTCGACATAAAGTAGCAACAACTTACCATCCTTAAACCAATGGTCAAGTAGAGGTCTCTAACAGAGAAATTAAGAGAATTCTAGAGAAAACAATTGCCTCTTCCAGGAAAGATTGGTCAAGAAAGTTTGATGAAGCTTTATGGGCTTATCGGACTGCATATAAAACTCCTACATCTCTCTCTCCATTTCAACTAGTCTATGATAAGGCATGCCTCTTTCTAGTGGAATTGGAACATAAAGCATATTGGGCATTGAAGCTTTTAAATTTTGATCTTAAAGCTTCTAGAGAAAAACAAAAAATGCAGCTCCATGAACTTGAAGAAATGAGGCTCAATGCTTACCAATCGTCTAAACTTTACAAGGAACGTGTCAAGGCTTACCATGACAGGAAAATTTTGAAGAGAAATTTCGAACCAAGCCAATCTGTATTGTTATTTAATTCCAGGTTGAGACTTTTCCGTAGAAAACTGAAATCAAAATGGTTAGGCCTATTTCTAGTCAAACAAGTCAAGCCATATGGGGTAGTGGAATTGGAGGACCCTGAATCACATAGAAGTTGGGTGGTCAATGGCCAAAGACTAAAGCATTATTTTGGTGGTGAAATTGAAAGGCTCATCACGGTGATTCAGCTGAATGATCCTTGATTGATACAGGCGTCAAGTTGTGTGACGCTAAACAAGCGCTTTCTGGGAGGTAACCCAACGAGTTACTATTTGAATTCGTTTCAGTTTATTTGTTGTTGTTTAAACTAGTAATATGTCTAATGTTTATAGATATCTTATGGACCATGTTGCACATTTAATCACTGCATAACTCATGAGCATGCACATCTTTGCATTTAGAAGTGAGAATTTTGGTATGCAGCAGATGCTTAGGCTTGACAGGCAATTTTGGGGTGTTTAGATGCTTTGGAATGTGAGTCTTAGAGTTCTTAGGTCATTCTGAAGATTTTGGTTTTATGAATTAAATTGTTAGTTCATTAATGTGAGACTTGATTGAGTATTAGAAAATGACTTCGGAATGCCAAATCGTCCTTGATCTGCATGAAAATGTTCATTGTCTTGAGGATAATTTTTGCTCAAGCCAGAAATTTTTGCCTAAGCGAGATATGCAAAAAGAAACAAATAATTTTTCTATACAACTCTCACCTAAGCGAGATATTCTTGATTGGGCAAGACTTTTGAAATCACATTGGGTGCTCTTGGGTCAAATTTCGGTTGAGCGAGGCATGTTTCGTCTGAGCGAAATGCCTTAAAACCTTGAGTGCCCTCTGGTCGAATTTTTCTTGAGCGAGGCATGTCTCGCCTGAGCGAAAATGCTTTAAAACCTTGAGTGCCCTTGAGTAAATTTTTGCTTAAGCAAGGGAGATTTTCACCTGTGCGAGATATGCAGAAAACGAAAAGACAATTTTTTCTGCAATTCTCACATAAGCAAGAATGCACTTAAATGCAGACATCGCAGCCTCGCTTGAGCATGGCTGGCTCGCTTGAGCGTGGCTGGCTCGCTTGAGCGTGGCTGGCTCGCTTGAGCGAGGGATCAATTGAAACGTTTTTAAAAGGGTGTGAACAGATGAAATGAATTTTTTTTTACCCTTTTAATTAAACCTTGATTCACTTGTTGCATCAATCCCACTTACTCCTCCTGCTGCTTGCTTTTGCTCTGCACATTTTAAGCTCATTCCTTCTTGCCATTTGTCAAGGTAAGTGCTTCTTGGTGGCATCCTCACAATCTTTCTCATTATTGTGAAAATTGTAAGGTTTATGTGGTTTATGTGAGAAGTTTAAGTTGACCCTTTGTGAATGAATTGAATGAAGAGTGAGTTAATTTGGTGTGCTATTATACTTGCTTATTGTTAGGCATTATGTGTGATGACAGTAAGGTTTGACTTATTCATTGAATGTAGTTCTTCATGTAGCCCACCAAGTGTTTGTTAAAATGCAAAGCATGGAAAATACTCATTCATTACTCAATTTATTAGAATAAGGAGATGCACATTATCGTAATGTGATACTAAACATTCAACTAAGTTATTTTCATCTTGATAACTCCTATTACAAATTATAATGGTCTTATGATGTTTATGTTTACAGTCAAATATGGGTCGCACCAAATCTACTACTGGGCTTAATCTTACCTGCTTTAATAAAGGAAAAAGAGCTAGAGTTGCTTCACCATCCCTTGACCCTCCACCAAGAAATCATGTGAGCAATAGAGAAAGATAAGAAAGATACAATAAAATCAAGAATTGGTCCTTTATCTCAGAATGCAAAGTGCATCTTATGTTAGAAGAATGCGACCTTTTCTTGAATGACCTGTAAAGGAGGAACTAGATGAAATTAGCAGACCCACCACCCAAATATGATCCAAAAATTATCCTGGAATTTTATTTAAATGCTTGGGCTAAAGGTCCAAATGAGAAGCTATCAAAGGTAAGAGGTAAATGGATTCCCTATGATAAAAACTACATTAATGAATTTTTGGGCAATCCATTACAACTTCTAGAAAGTTGTCAGTGCACGTATCAGAGACTGAGATCCGAAATTCATGGGTTCAATGACATAGAGGTTGCAAGAGAACTCTATATTCCCAATCGGTCCTATCAAGTGGGACCTATTGGCAATCCATTGAGGATTTAGTGCAAAGACATGAAAACTCTCACCCAAGTCTGGATGACTTTCTTTCTAGCCAACATAGTACCGATTGGTCATGTCTCCGACCTGAATGTACCCAAATTCCATATGCTCTTTTGCATTTTGAAAGCAGAGTACTCGGTTGATGTGGCAAAAATTATCTCTAATGAGATTTGCAAAATTTTCTAGGTTTGAAGTAAACAAGAAAAATGAGAAGGCTAAGGGTTTCCTAGGATTCCCTGCACTTATCACCGCTTTATGTGAGGCTCATAGGGTAGAGGTCAATCCTATGGCAAAAATCAGACTTGCCATTGATAAAAGATTCATAGAGCAAAATTGCATAAATAATGAAGAAGACTAACAAGCTGCCACCCCTCAACTGTAGTCTTCTCCACCTCCTATAGTTGAAAATCAAGCTTCTCAACAACCTGGATCTTCCACAGCTCCCTCAATGGAATCAATGCTAATGAACAAATGTCCTATCTTAGAGCCACAATGGAACACCTGCAATTGCAGCAAAGCTCTAATCATAAGGGCATTATGCACATCCACTAAGGACTTTATCGAAGCATCCCTGATGGACAACTAAATTCGTGGATGAACCCTAATCAATTTAGCTCTTATGTGTCTTGGCTTGGGGACATGCCCAATTTTCCAGGGGGGCAGGAGTAGATGCAGCTGAAAATATTCCTAACTATTATGCAAGTGAAACATATATGGGAGCAGAACCATTTGGAACTGCAGCAGCAGAAGACCCAGCCCAATTCCAGAATGAAGAGTTTGACTCAGAACTAGATAGAATCTTGATAGGAGAGTGATGACCCATTCACCTTTTGTGATAAAAAACTGGTTTCAGTATTTTGTTATGCATAACCAAATTTAAATTAATTAGTTTAGTTTTAGATGCTTAATTAGTTAGTGATGTAGGTTAATAGTCTAATTTAGTGGTGACACTTTTGTTATTGCTAGTAACTACTTTTGTTTCATAGTAAGTAACATTTTTATATATTATTGTCGAGATAGATTACACAATTTATTGAAATAGTGGAAATTGATTGAGAATCATTGGAAATTTTTCTTGATTGGTGGTTGAAAAGAAATTAGACCTTAGTAAGGGTCTAAGTTAGAATAATTGAAGGACTGGGCAAGGACTGAAAAAGAAAAAATTGTGGTTGAATCCATGATTCAAAATTGATTTGGGATATGAGTGTATGAAAATTGAACAAGATAAATGGTTGGGAACAATGATTGAGAAGAAAAACTGAGGAATTAGACCAAACAACTAAGTGAGTGTGTGAACCCTAAATAGTTTGAGAGTTCTAATGATGAATTATTAGTCGATGTTGCTTGATTTTTTTTGTTAATTTGCATCAAAAAATAAAACATGGAAATGACTAAGGCATGCGTGTATAGATTGAAACTTTTAAAACTTAGGGCCAAACAGCCAACCTACGCACAGTATGACAAATCTTTGTGATAACCCATCTGAGCTGAAAATTGCTTCATTGCAACCTAACCTTTAATTGACATATATCCTTCCCACTCTTTTAATATGCTTAGGAAAGGAAAGCATGGATGCGATTTTAATACATGAAATGGGAATGATTGATTTTGGTTTTAGTTTGATTGTAATTGGGGGGATAAAGATCAAGTGATTTACATTCTGCAGAACTATATAGTTCTCAATAGAAAATAGAAAAAAAAAAACAAAGGAGGGGAATTATAGAAAAAGAAAAGGGAACGATGTAATTTGGACAATAGACAACACAAATGAGATTTCATCCGAATTGTAGATATGTTCTCCTTCTCTTAAGTGTACAAATTGTTATATGAACAACCAAAGTTTTAGGAACCCAGCCTCACTACAACCCCTATAAAGACCTTAGGATCCACATTTATTGTGTTTCTGTGTTTTGATTGAAAATGAAAGGCAACCTTGTTCTGTTCAAAAATCAGTGGAAAGTGAGAGAAACACCCCCCTATGAGAAATTAAGAGAGAAATTTCTTAGTTAGATTCTCAATTTACTGTTACAATTGTTTAGATGGAAAGTTGATTGCATTTGTATCCTACTTTGATCGAATTTGGAGACACCATAGCTTTCTATTTCTATCTGTTGTTTTGCGCATGCAAGTTATCTTGATGATTGAACCATAGGTTTGAATTACAAATAACCATCATTTTGTAAAAGGGACAAACCTTGGTTTTGGGATTCAATTACTTTGCTTGAGGACAAGCCAAATTCTAGGTTGGGGGAAGTTGATAAAAGTCAATATTCAGTACATTTACATGAGAAAATTGGTGCCTTTTGTTCTTAATTGTTGTTGAAATTAGGAATCACTCCCTAATTTGAGAATTATTAAATCCAAACATATGTTTTTGTGTCTGGAAGCAAATGGAGACATTTAATCCTAATGTTGCATGAATTTTAGATAACTAAGGAGTGAGTAAAGAAAGAATTGAAGATGCATGGATAGAAGCACAAGAAGATAGACAAAAAGGAGACTTTGATGCTGAAAAGTTCAAGCTAGAGCTCACCCAAGCGAAGCTAGATCTCGCTTAAGCTAGCATTGTCCAGAGGCAGAAAAAGCTGTAGTGGTCGACTTGCTCAAGCTAGAATATCTCGCTTAAGCGAGAATGATCCTGAGAATGGGTGTTTTCCAACAGGAATCTCGCTTAAGCTAGGCATGGTTCGCTTGAGCGAGATAACCTTGTTTCAAAGTTAAGTACATGGTTCGCTTGAGTGAAACTAGCTAGCTTAAGCGAGAATTCATTAATCCATTTGCGGAGAGAGTTTAAAAAGAGATAGAAAGAAGGAAAAAAGGGGGAGATAGGAAGAGAGGGTGGCAAAACCCAAGAAGAAGCTCGGAGCATCTCTTATTGCATAAATCTACCTTGTAGCAATGAAGGCTACCATGAGTAGCTAACTTCCTTCCTTTGGGATTGAATGTAATGTACTCGAACTCAAATGTATTTTGGTGATAGTTATGTATAGTTCTTTGTTTCTACTTGTTCTTGGTGTTTTCATTTTATGCTTATTGTTGGATTTTATCTAATCAATAGACTCTTGATTTTGATTCCTAGATTTAACTGGAAAGTATTTGTAAGAATCATATCTAAATGGAAATACTTGATATTTTGTAATGCTAGGAATATATTTTAACATATTGATTGCCTTATAACATCTGAACTTAATGCTGGTTAATTTGCTAGATAACTGAGAAATTAGTGTTTAGGAAATTTTCTTAAGAATTTCATGCTTGAGGAATTAGTGTGAATGATTTAAGATGTGGTATCAAGAACCAGTACTATGATTATTATATGTCGTTATCAACACAAAATATAGAAGAGTGAGATAGAGTAAGTTCAATCCCAATCCCTTTAACTAAAATTTCAATCCAAGTTCTTGTATTATTGTATGCTTTCGAATGTAAAGTTATTTTTGATAACATCAATCTAGTATGAACAAAATTATTATTCATTTTATATACTTAGTGAGTGTTATAACAAAGAATTTTAATTGAAATTATTCCTTGTGGGTACGACATTCGTACTTTAAAAAATACTATACTACAGTTGATGCAGTGCACTTGCTGAAGTAAATGAATCAACAACAAGTACAGGTAATAATACCATCACACTTGACTACAGTTACATGAGTATTTGTTAAGTGAGTATTAATGAATTTTATATGAGTTTAATGATGATGTATTGACAAAATAAAATAGTTTTATAAATGTTAACAAATTAATCATACATGATGATTTTTGTTTAAATAATCGTATAAAAATATTTTACATTATAAGTGCATAGTCTTTTTTTCTCATTTTATATATATTTGCATTAAACAAAAAGTTAACAATAAAATAAAACTAAAATATTTTTAAAATAAATTGATATTAAAAACAACTAAATAATATGTACGAATGTATTAGCTCACACCTCCTTACCCTTTTGAGATACAATAATAATGTTTAGTATATAAGCTTTGGTGTTGCAAGACATGATATTGACATTGATATATAAAAGGTTTAATAAATAATTATTTACTTTTTATTTTTCTCCTATCAAACAACTTTCAAACTCATCTAATTTTTTACTTATTTTGTTTCATTTTTATATTTTTTAATTTCTTTCACTTTACTATCGTCATTGAACTAAGAAGGGAATATATTCAAATATCAAGTATTCAGATTTTTACTGGTTTTAAATTAAGGTAAGAAAGAGAGGAACATTTTACAAATAAAATGTAAATGCTTTTTGCTTTTATTTTTTAATCATTTAATTTTTAAACAAAATCTTTGAATTTCATATTATTTTTGAATTAATTAAAAAATCAAATAAACACTCAATTTTTTAAAGAAAAAAATTACATGTTTCACTACATTGTTTTTATAAAAAAAATATTTCAATTATATTTTATTCCATGAAAAGATTCTAGTTGGTACAAGTTATTTTAAAGCATGTTAATTTGGCACATTTTAACGATGAGTTACATTTTTGAAAATAATTATTAATATTAATTTTAAATTTTAAATAGGTACCTAGTTGGTACAAGTTCTTAAATTTTAAATATTAATTTTATTATTAATATCTAGGGAGTAGAGAAGTATTTCGTATATCTTTATATTTATTAAATAAAAAATAAAAAAATAGGAAAGTTAAATTCAAAAAAATAAGAGTAATAAAAAAAGAAAGAAATTGTAATATAAGAATAGTTGGAATAATTTTAATACTTTTAAAAAATAGTGGAAGAATAGTTTTAATTATCGGCTTAAATTAACCAATTGAATTAAGAATTAATGATATAATTAACCTAAACCACGTATTAGATCAAATATGTCATTAATCAGGTTCAATTATTGAATAAAATACATAGATTTTATTAAATAAGGAGTGTGACTTATATCTTTTATTTAATCTACATATATTTTAATGAATGATAAAAATGATGTAACGGTAGCAAGATTTTAATAAATGATTTGCAATCATAATTGTTATTGCAATTTCATAGTTTTGAAAGTCTTTCTTATCTCAATTATAATTTCATTAGTCACATTTACATTTGATTAATTAATAATCAGAAAAAAGTAATAATATATTGGATTTGAATTCTTTAAAGTAAGAAACTAATAAAAAAATAGGTCTAAATATCAATTTGGTCTTTGAAAAAAAAATATCTATTTTGTTTTGATCCTTAAGAAATTTATTTTTAATGTTGATCCTTTTAAAAAAACTTGTTTTAGTCTTTGTTGTCAAGTAACAACATTAAATGATATTGTAATAATGACTCTGATAGTTTAGTGACTTATCACATCATCAAAAAATCTAATAAGAAAATCACATATATTTTTTTTCAATAAATTATTTTTTTAAATCCCTATTTGTTCAAAAGTAGTTAATAACATTAAACTAATTAATAAAGAATTTAAAAACATAGTTTGACAAAAACATGGTTATATGTAACTGTTATATCAAATTCCTTGATGATGTAGCGAATCATATACTATCATTGTTATATCATCATTTAAAGGACAATAAAAATTAAAATCAAAAGATCATTTGATACTAGAAACTAAAACAAAAATAAAATAAAATTTAAAGGATCAAAATAAAATAAAATAAAATAAAATCTAAAGGGCCAAATACAAAAGAACATTATTTTTCAAGATCAAATTCATATTTAAACCAAAAAAATAAAATATATTTATAATCTATCTTTATATATATAAAAGAAAGATTTTGAGAGTAATTAATTTTCTTCTTAAAGTTAGGGTTTCCATGACATTTCATTGTGACACACTTATTATGCATTAAATATATATATATATATATATATAATTTGGGTGCAATTAATTTGCTTCTTAAAGTTGAGGTATTGAAGATACATTGCACCACATTTATTATACACTAAACATATTTATATTATTAAAGGTTGGTATTGTTAATCATGCAACAAATGTTTACAAAAAAGTTGTAATAGTTGGATCTAAATATTATAGTGAAAATTAGGACAACTTAATGGTTACAATCCTAAGATATCAACTATATTTTTATTTTAAAATTTATTTTCAATTATGCTGTAATAATATGACAATTTAAATCTTTCTTTATATTGGTTCATAATGCATGAAAATGTCATTAATAAAATAAGGTTAACAAGTTTTATACTTTTTGATCGAGTATTGAATAAATTTTATTTAATCAAATTTAGTAAATATTTATTTTATTATAGTCTCTTAATAGTCATCAAATTTAAATTACTACATATTGCAACACATATTTTAA
>JAMLFT010003792.1:0-21142 GCA_026544285.1 Pachyrhizus erosus | reverse complement strand
TATGTGTGTATTAATTTCTTCAAGCAAAATTTAACTTCAAAATGCTATGAACTACATAGAGATTATGTTTGATCATGAGTATTTTAAGGTAGATAAATTTAAAAAAATGTATAATTAATTATTAATTTAAGTTATTATATAATTTTAATTAGGTATAATTGTAATTAATTATAATTGTATTTATTATCAATGTTAATTGTTTAATTTCTTTATTTGATCAAATATTAATTTTTTTTTGTTTAAAGATAACGAATGACTCTCCTTTATTGGGATTAAGTATTTTAATGAGCATCCTTCTAGAACTTAATATAAGGATACCTTATTTTTTAATGATCATGACTAGCTTTCAAACTCGACATAAACAAATACTAAAAGTAAAAATGTTAGAATGAGAAAAAAATCATTATTTACAACAAGAATTAAAAGTCCAGTGGTTTACCTTCAAACAATTATTTATAAAAACTTTTTTAACATGTTATACCTTTTTGTTAAAAATTTAGTTAAAGTTATTATGCATTTCTTTTAATTCAAATGAAAATATAGTTCCATCAAATTGTGTTATTGTACAAAAAGAATTATGTGTTTTAGTTACTAATGTTTTCGTTCAAATTGACTTTTTCTATTTCACCTCGTGAACTTTTAAGAATTTTTAATCATGATTTTTCAAAACAAAAAATAATAAATAACGATGATATGATAACTTTGAAGAATAAGAACAATAGAAGTAAAATAAAAAAGGAACTCAAGAGCCAACAAATAAATAAGAACATAATTGAAACTTTGTGAGTAATAAGATTTATTGACACTTTCTTTTTATTTTAGTAAAATTTTCGTAGTAAGTAATTTCCAGATTGAATATCGCTCAATAATTTTTATTTTATCACGACCTACTAGTATAACTAATATTATAAATTTTTTAAGCTAATAACAAAAGTAAACTCTTATAAAAAAAACACTTAATTCATTAACTTATGTTTTTTTTTTTACATAAGAACAAAATGGAAGCTCTCATAAAAGAAAAAAGATTTAATTTATTTACTTATGTTCTCATTTACATAAATTTATATTTATAGAAAATTAGAAAAATAAATAACAAAAAAGGAATCCTAATTTTTTTTTAAATAGATATAAGATAGCATAAAATAAATTAAACAAATCCTAATTTTACTTAAACTAAAAATAAAATACTTTAAAATGTTAAACTAAATATAAAATAAAATTATGACCATACTAAAGATAATAAATGTTAAGATAAGATTAAAATATATCATAATAATAAATATAAAAAATATTCAATATTTTCAACTTCATTGAATTATTAAAAAACAATTCATTTTTATATAACTTTTAATTTATTTTGTTTTGAACATTTATTTACCTTTGTAGTTGGATATTGTAAAACTTGTTTCATTATATTGGTTTTGAACTTAATCATGAACCTCTAATTACATATAAAATATTTTTGTTTTGACTTGAACTTTCTCATAAAAAAATATATTTAAATCTAAATTAGTTTAAGTTATGCAAATATGACTTTGAAAATAATGTACTTTTTTTAAAAAAAAAAATTACATATTATAAAACCCATCATTTTTTTCATGTGTTAAATTGGACCTATGAAAAAAAATATTTTTAAAATTTTTAGATTTTCTTATTTTAATTTTTTTAATTTCTACTGTCAAATAATATTATTAAATAATATTGTAATAATAATTTTAACAGTTTAATAATTTATCATTTATCACATCATTAATAAATTTAATTAAATAATTACGTATAATTTTTTTAATAAGTTATATTTTTAAATATTTATTTATTTAATATAATTAATTAAATTAAATTAATTAATAAATTACTTAAAAATACAATGTAAAAAAATTATTGATAAATGTTCTGTGAGTAACCTGATAAATTATTTGACCATCAACATCATGGTTAGCACAGGTTACGTGGGTGGGATCGGGCTACCATTACTGCGTTCAGCCCAAAGATATATTCGGTTAACAATGATACAGTCTTGGCAGGCTCTAATTGTTTGAAGCACCCAGCCCAATGAGCGAAAGCCTTCGGGTCTCGCTGAATGGCGTAATAGCACTTTGACCAAAACTTCATATCTGTGAGCGGAGATAACACTGGCCACTATAGAGCCTCCGATTAGGGCAACTTCACACTCCTTTTATCTTTGATCCTAACGATCATATCTTTGTACTGTTGAACTCTCGATTCTCTGCAACATTCTTCGTTTCTGCATTTGGTACGCTCCCAATTTTTTTATATAGCTCATATCTATTATCAGTGCATTGCCTATTGAATCTGTTAATTCGATTTCTGTGGTTGCTGTTTTCGATGCATAGTTGTGTTTCTTTACGCTCTACCCTTCGATAATTGTTTTGTTTGTAGCTAATTCGTTCCTTATTTTTCCTGGATTGCACAAGCTTGATGAATTATTCATTTCCCCTGTCAGATTGCATTTCTTGAGTGAAATTCTTCCTTTATTAGCGACTAAACCCTAAATCAGAACTTTGGTGTGGTGTGTTGACTTAGTTGAGTGAAGAAATAGCATAATGGTGAAAGCATATACTCAGGAACACGTCTACAAGCACCCTTGGGAACGTGTAACTTGTGCATCTTGGCGCAAGTTTTCTGACCAAGAAAACAAACGCATATTATCCCATATTCTTGATGTTGACACATTGAACCACAGTCTTGACCCTTCATCAGGCAAGCTCTATACGACCCGTGCTATCACGATCCATTGTCCTGGACCGTGGTTCGTCCGCAGGATTGTTGGTCAGGATATTTGCCACTGTGTGGAGTCCACTGTGGTGGATGCACAGTCGCGCTCCATGCAATTAACTTCCCGGAATATCAGCCTCCAGAAGTTTATAGAAGTGGAAGAGAAGATCCGGTATGATCCGCACCCGGATAACCCGACCGGGTGGACAATTTGCCAGCAGGAGACTCGCATACGGATTAAGCCGTTGTCAGCTCTGGCATCCATGGCTGAAAAGGTGGAGCAGCGATGTGCTGAAAAGTTCCTTCAGAATAGTGTCAAGGGTAGAGAGGTTATGGAGAGGATATGTAAATATCTTGAAGCAGAATCTAGCAGCATTGCCTTGTGATTCTGTTTTTCTCATTTCACTTTTGGGTTTCTGTGGTTTAACTTGTCACATTTATAAAATAACTGAGAAAATATTACAACATCAAGACATGGAAGATGATGAAGCTAGTGTCTCTTCCCTTGACAGAAAGAGGACTATTTGGATCTTCTCTAAATTTTGATCTGGCAAATGATTTTTTAAATTGTTGTAACACACCTTAAAGAATAATCTTGAATCTCCTTTCATCTGAATCTTGATCAGTGTGAGTTTGGGACCTAACTCTGTTGTTCATGTTTGTCACCTTTCCTTATCTTCCAAGGCACTTCATCACAAGTTTTAGTTTTTATATCTATACCCTGAGGTAGAAGTGATTATCCATAGATTTTCTGGTATGCCTAAGTGATGATTGTGCTGATCTTTTTTCCTGTTCGTTTTATGACATGGTAGTTTATTGTGCTATAGAAGTTTGTTTTCCACGTCAACACTCAACGTTGACAAAATGAAGATGAAGTTATAGAAATTATCAATCAAATTTATTGATGAGTTAACTTGCACGGTAGCATTTCGGATGAGTTCCAAATATGAAGTCCTTGTGCATGAGTGGGGAGATTTTACTTGTGTCAGTTACATTATTGGACTTGTTTTAATGGTGAAATAGCATTTTGTTTGGTAGAGTTATAGCATGTTTGGCTTGGCGTTGGGAGCTTTCCCCAAGATCAGGCAGGACTCGAGTACTCAAACATGATTTTCAAGAAAGAAAGACATATTTGGATATTTATTAGACTTGATTTTTCTGTTTGATTAAAAGTGAAAAAATAAGTTTCTCATGCTATTATAAACTTATTTATCAGACACAAGATTTTAGGCATAAATTCTTCTATTTAACTCTTTTAAGCGAACTCATCTGTACTAAACTAGTTGTTACCAGTGCAACCTACGGAATGAAAACAACAACTACATCTATATTGCATCATAATTAATTAAATAATATTGTCATCTGCAGAAAATATTAGTATACAATAAGAATATGCTTATTTTAATAAAAATAGGTAAAATTTTGCAGATCATTGACCGATTAATAAAATCTAGTGATATAATTTAATTGTAATATAGTTAGGACGACAAAGAATGACAATATAAATTAGTTTAGAAGTAAATTAGATTTAAGTAACTAGTCTTTTATACAACAATCCATCACTTTTTTGCTTTTCATTTGCCTAACACATCTTGTAAATGATGTATAGCTCACCCAATGAGTAATTTATGTTTTTCCGTTTTTAAAGTCAGACAATGCTAATAAAAATATAAATATGTTATAAATATGATTAGAATATTGTTTTAGTTTATTATATTTTTATATTTACTAATTAACTTAAAATGGTCCTTTTATTAGTTTTATATTAACACTGAATGTTTTAAAATTTAAAATAATTAATGTTAATATAGTGATGATTTTTAATCATTATTATGTTAAAATTAATGTTTTAATTTTAAATATATTGACAATTTTTAACCACAACAATTTTTATTTTTTTTTTGGAAAACTATAAACAACTTATTTATATTCCTTTTCAAATAAAAATTCATATTCAACCAGTTTCCATTTCAAATGGTGCGTGTCACGTGTGATGCATACGAGATCCACGCTTCTGGCAAGTTCACTTGCAACTCAAACTATTTTGGTTCTCCACACACGTACCTCCATTGTCGGCTTGAAATCCATGCGGCGACCAGAATCCAGACAAGCATTGCGAGGCTGAATAGGGCAACTTTGGTACTGATCCTTGTCAAGAGCTTCTTGTTCTTGGAAGTGGCAAGGCAACCATGGTAGCAGTGGCGAAACATAGCTAAATGTTGCTAAGATGGAAGACAATTAGGCCTATGCTCTTGGATGCAGGCTGCAACTATTGACTCATGATTAGGGTTTCGATGGAGAGGCAATTAAGGGATTGCTCCTCCGTACGTGGCATAACCTTTACTACACAGGTTCACCCTTACAAAAGTTTATGTAGTGGTATTTTATTTTAAAATGTAAAATGATAATAATTTAAAATATTAGTCTAGTAAATAAAATTTTTAAAGAATTTAAGCGATTATATTTATAATTTTTGTGGACTCAATTAAGAGATATTTTTGTGTTTTTATTATAAAGCACAATTTTTAATATAATAAACTATTCTATTTTTCCTTTAAAAAATGAACTCTTCACTGGATTTTTTTAAAATTTATTTTTCCCGTGCTTATAAACATATTATTGTTATTAACCAATGTTCTGAATCCAATGCTTATGCAGTAAACTGTAAAAGCAATGGAAAAAAGTTTGCTCATATAGATGGTCCATAATAGGTCATGCAAATAATTGATGACAAAAATGAAGGAAACTTGATTAAAAACACAACCTAAGATTTTTAACATTTGTTTCTCCATAGGAATTTTAACCATGGTAGTCAAAATTACACGTTGTAAACTCAGTACAATTGTAGAATTTGGCGATTCTACTAGGCGACTCAAGTTTCAATTTTTTTTCTTTTTTAAGAGACCATCAATTTGGTTTCTGAAGTATCAATCTATCTCCTAAGTGGTCATTAAACTAATTAAATTATATAAGTAATAGTTAAAATATCATAAATCACGCAACATAATTTCTCAAGAGTATTAATTTTTTTTCAAATTAATCCCTTTATATTAATAAAATATATCAACTAAATTTATGAATATTTAATATTTTACAGACTATTTGTGTGATACTATTAGTTTAAGGACTATTTATTCAAGTGTTTTTTTTTCTTAATCTGGGCCTCTGCAAACTTTAAGCCCAAAAACCAAGTGTTCACTAACCCTAGCGCTGAGAGAACCGAAAAAACACCATTTTCTTTGTGACTTCAACCTCTCGCAATCATCCCCCAAAACTGCTGCACAAACCCACCGCGACCAAAACTCCTATCTGCCGTTTCCGAACTCTTCTCTGTTTTAAACCATTCTGTTTCGTTCCTCTGCGGTTCTTTTCTGCGAGCTATTGTTCCGGTTCGGGTTCTCGTGCTTATGAATCTATGATTATGATTCTATTAATTTAAGCTTAATTAAGTATTTGAGATGTGCTATAAATGTTTTTCTCTCTTTCTTTTTATGCAATGTTATATTCATATGTAAGAATTTATGTGCTTGTATATATGAATCTTCTAGAGTCTTACACTTGTGTTACGAATTCTGTTTTCCCTTGGTTCCATTGAATTTAACAGAAAAGCAATGGCAAGTGCATTGGGTAGCAGAGTTGAGTCTGTTGGAAACTCTCCCTTACTAAGATTTTCGCTCAACTTCATCAGAGCCCTTAGCTCTTCTTCTTCTTCTTCTTCTTCTTCTTCTTCTTCTTCTGCCGTTTCTTCTGCTCAGAACCTTAAGAAATCAAAGCGAAGAAAGAAGAAGAACTTTTTCGAGGTGGCTCAGTTTTTGCCTAACTGGGGAATCGGCTACCACATGGCCAAGACTCACTGGAATGAAGTTTCTTACGAAATCACTAAAATCAATCTCTACAAGGTACTTCTCTTTCAATCTTCAACTTTCTTCTTCACCTCGTATTGTTTGTATCGGATTTCAACTATTTTGAACGCCTATTTGACAATGATGCCTCTTTGTTCCTATACTTTTCAAATGTTTTTGTTTTATTTTTCAGGATGGAAGACATGGAAAAGCATGGGGGATTGCTTTTAAAAATGGTTAGTTAGTGTCATAAGTTGTAGTATTAGCAGAATTGTTATTGACTTTTGGTTATTCTGTTTGTTGAAGGCAGTGATACTCATGCTGCAGCACTATTCTTGAATGATAGTGTGTATAAGCTATGTGCTAAGAATGCCTTTTCTGAATTCTTACATAGGAATTTGCTTTGGTGGCCACATTAGAGGCACTAATCTATTATAAGTATAATGGCTTGATTTGATATGATACAACTTATTGCAGGCTTGCCATTAGCAGATGCTCCAAAAAAAATTAGTGGAGTTCACAAGCGCTGTTGGAGGTACCTACCAAGTGTAGTAAAATCGTTAGAAACTTCAACAAACTTAACGACTTCAACAGATAGTGGCTTAAAAGTTGAAACTGAAGCAAGTTGATGCTTTCTAGTGACTTCGGACATTATCCCATGTCTTAAAGAGTTGATTTCTAATTGGCATAGTTTTTTTTCGACTACGGTTGTATTTTTTAGTCAACCATGAAATATTCCTAAACTAAAGCATTCATGCAAGGTGTCGAAGTTTTTTTTTAAATTTTTTATTAAATGAACTCTCGACCATGAAACGTGCTTTGAGGGAGTAATCTGGATTGGTTTGGTTCTCAATTTATTTGTGTTTGTCTTTGACATATTTTATATTCATTTAGTAAATCACTAAATCTATATTTTTTAAGTTGGTATATCTTCAAGAAACTTCAAGAAAATGGCCATATGTAACGAGGATTTGAGAATCTGTCGGAGTCGTGAGTAGGCCTGAACCCATTGTCGTGATTGTCTGAACTCGTATGAGATAAATAAAGTTAATTGTTGTTTATAAATACGTATTGCAGAAGTTAAACGTAAGGGAAAGGAACTGGGTTAAGCTGTCTGTGTTATCTGAAGAGCATGTACCTGAAGATGCTGTAGGTAGATATGACCATCCATGCCTAATAAGAAAATGCTTGAGAAAACGGTTTCTACTTTTTCACTTTGATAATGTCATCTTTTGTTTTGATTTTTGTTTTCAGAAATTTATTTAAGATATTGTAAAAGTATTTTTTTTTATTGTTTCTATACAAACTATTAAAAATAAGAAATAAAGTAAAAACAATGTGACATTTGTGTAATTAAAAATAAAAATAAAATATTTTCCCAAACCAAAACAATACTAAGTCTTTTAGTGGGAAAGTATGAAAAATTCAGTTGATCTAAACCACAATCATCGAAAGTAAACCATATTCCAAAGCTTCAAATATTAAGCATTAATTTTTAAGTCAAACCAATCTATTTCTTAACAATTCAGCTTACCGATTCTGAAAACCACATTAAAATTAGTCTTAAACTGAATTTTGTGAGAATTTTAGACTGACTCTCCCTGGCGAAGTATTAATGCTGTTACATTCTTAAAATTCAAAATCTAGATTATTAGTCAAGTTAAAACTGTTTTCAATATCAGCACTTGGTGAATTTGAACCAATTCTATCAAAATTAAATTCTTTTTTTTTTTAAATAAAGTAGTTCAAATTTAAAACTCGACTCAAATTATTAGTTTAAAATTGGATTTGGTTGGCTCTCAGATGATGAAATGGGATAGGATTATTGTGGATAAGGGGAGAGTGGTAAACCTAAAGAATCCATGTGAAGTGGGCAATTCAATTCAATTCAATTCAATTCAAGGCAATTCTAACAGTAGGTTGATCCGATCTGATGATGTAATTTAACTATCAATAATAATGCTTCTTGTCTATTTGTTGTGCGTGGCAGTTGTTATTGTTATGATGCTTTTTGTTTAGTACTGATGCTTTTGTATTTGGACATACTTAATTAATGATATTTTGAAAAAGTTAATAATATGTTTCTTGTCTGTTGTCCCACGCTTGCTGCTACTCCTTTCCGTTGTTTTCATAACCTTTTTCCATTTGCATTCTCCAAGCCTCCCATGGGACGCTGTATGAAGTATGCATGCATGATATAGGAACAGAAGACACTAGTCGTTACATCACATTGCTTGCTTCATTTCCTTTCTTATCTAACTTCTGTTTTAGCATTTCTATTGTATCTATACTAAACTATTCATAACATGACATTTCCTCTGTCCTTCCTTTTCAACGTCAATTTCTCATATCCAAGATACTATTACCCATGACTCTGTTGTGTCAGGTAAAAAAATAGTTCTTCTCCTTCCATTTTGCTTGTAAAGAAAATATACAAAGAAAACATAATTATTACTTTAACTGAAACCCTAATATTTTCATAAATTTACATATTTATGTAAACTTTTAAAATTTTTTGTTAACCTGTATTTAGGCCATGTTTCAACAAATACAAAAATATTAATTTAAAACTAACAACATTTAAAAACTTGAAAACAAGAAATATTAATTAATTTCTCACGCATCACTGCCTCTCCTCTTCATATGTTCTCTCTATATTAACATATTGCTATTATTATTTTGAATTCTAACCAGGGGTGCAGTTAGCTTATTTTTTATGAGGGAGCCATATACAAAGAGTAAATAAATAATATTTTTAAATTAATATATTAAAACTAACCAATAAAAAAAAATATTTATAATGACTTTTACTCATATAGAATATAAATTGTAATAACAAGGTAAAGGGAAGAAAAACTTACAATTTAAGAATATATATACAAATTTTATAATGTTTTTTTTTTTGGGATAGCCATGATCACTCCATTGTTACAAGAGGAATCCCCCCTAGTCCCAACGCCATTGTCACGACATCCTTATATAATCAAAACACCCTCGTCATCATTTAACTTTTGTTAGATCCATGCTAGTACTTGAATAGAACATATATTCCTTGACGCATCTTATGACACATATTAACAATAATAAAATTTAATAATAAGATTTCCATGTCTTTTAAATGCAATTTTTCTTGTATAATGTATATTTATGATAGCTAATCAATTTTTTATTCAGTCAAAGATGAGTTCAATAAAAAAAAAAGAGGAGTTTTTTTCTCAAAAAATTATTAAATAGTTTAAAATCATTACGTATCAATAATATATGTTATATATATTCAAAATTTTTAATTTGTAAAAAATAATTAATAATACTCAAATACATTTTAAGTGAGAATTTATAAACACTGTAACAATCTTGAGTTAACATTTTTAACTATAAGGCTATACCTTGCTTCCCTGTGGGTATCCTCTCTGTCTGCTGAAATTTATACCAAGTCTGAATTGTACAAAAACTAGCTACTTGCCATATAGTTTTCGTCTAATATATTTATAAGGGAAAAATAGTCTATTTGTATAGCAGAGGATTTTTGTTTACTGTTCATAATAACGTCAAATTGCCAATAGGCCCAACTGAGTCAGTTCAGATTGTAGCCATTAGCGATCTGTAAAAATCGATCAAGAAAATACCCTTTGTCTAAGGTTTCCATAACCAAACAACGTGTCTCCAAAAAGAGCTCTATTATTAGATGAAGTGTTAAGAAAAATTATAATGGACCCCTTTGTGTCAAGTGTCACCTTTTGAAGTATAGTGGAACAATTGTATGCAATATAGCTGGATTGGGATGTGATATCCATCTCTTCATATTTTACATTATTGTTACTAAGAAAAAGAAAAACAATCCAGTTGGGTTGTATCTAGTAAATTAAAAATTAACTATTAGGAGGAAATATTTTCGTTTCACAATCCTATAGAAAAAGAGAATAAGCATATAAAGCTGCAAACATGGACCATATATGATATAACAGTTCTTTCTTGCTCTTCTCTCTTAATAATTATAAAAGTATGGAGACACCAAACATTTGTCAGTTTGTACGCTTTGATATTCTTTATATATTTATTATTACGGTCAAGTACTCGATTTCAGCTCCTACTTGAATTTGGGCCATACATGCTTAAGGAAATTAATCGAAATTCCAAATTCACGTGGGCACAAATTATTCAGATCTAAACTTGTACTCTTACTCGTATGCTTTATTATTCCCCAAATTGTATTCATTTAAATTATCAGTAATTATAATTCGTAAAGAAGGGGGGAAATCGGGAGAAAAAGTTGTTTCTACAGAATGCCATGATACTACTTTCTAGACAAAATAATGACAACATAATCACAATCCATGGATCAAGGGATTACACCATCGTTAATTGAATAAGGATATTTAGGCTCATCATGGATGATCAAGGCTTCAAATGTAAGCAAGCAAAGCTGGAATGAGTTAATATGTCATAAAAACCAGCAGGACCTTGTCATTAAAAAACAAAAAAGAATATGATTGAGGAAATCAAAATAATGTGTTTGTTCATAATTGGAATTATATTTGTTGAAGGTACACAATTTGAGCAAACTTACTTGTCTTAGTCTGTTTAGTAACTACTTTAGTATTACAGTGAAAAGGACTGCATAATTATTAAGCCACTTATAGATGCAACTATATCTACAGCTTGAGCACAATAACTTGTACACGTTATTGAGACTTATCTTTTACAAGAACATTGACCCTATATACCAAGGTAGAGATATCATTTGTCGGGGAATTGATAGTGATTCCTTACGACGTGCCCAATCACAAGTGGTAGATTAACATAAGACATTATTGATGTTACTACTGTTCAGACGACACAAAAAGTTGTAAAGGAATTTGCGCCAACTACAAAATTTAAAAAGAAACTGGGAAAAAAAGTTAGTGACATATTGATGCTTTTTTTTTTTTTTTTTTACTTTCTTCAATATCAAACCCAACTCATGTATTAAAATAGTGTTTAATTGGAAGGAACGAAAAAAGAAAGAAATTTTTATATTTTTATTTCATTGAAAAATTTACAGAGAATAGAAGTGAAGGAGAGAGAAGCAGAAGAGACTAAAATCTATGTTAAACTCAATTTTAACCATTCTCTAAAAGTTGGGACGATTTAGAGGGAAAAATTATATTAAGACTTAAATAATTTTTTTTAGGTGTTTTTTATTTTAATTGTTTTAACTTTTTTTTTTAGTAATATATGTATTTAAATTTTTATTTGTTCAAAATATTGAATGATTTTAAATCAGTTAATATGATATTTAAAAATATATTTTAATAAAAAAATATGTAACTGTTCTGTTAATTTTTTTTAATGATATAATAAATAAATAAACTATCAATGTTAAATTTAAATTTTTTATTACTAAATTGTCAATATCATTATTATATTTGTTTCTTGAAAATAAAAATTAAAAGAATAATATTTAAAAAAATAAAATTAACCACAAATTTTAAAAAAACTAAAATATTTTTTTTCATTTGTCAAAAATAAAATATTATTTAAGCATTGTATTAAAAAGGTACTTGTTAAAACTTTAACAACAACAGTACAGTGTGAAACCAATTCTCCCGTTAAAACTTTTTATCACATGTTATAGAATCAATCATATATCATCCATCGATTGGTACTTATTAAAATGAAAATAATATTGACTCAAGCAAATAACAACAGAGAAACATGAAGAAATGAAAGCAGACAGAGAGAGAGCAAATGAAATGATGGAGAGGTAGAGGTGGTGAATGATATTGATACCACCAAATACAAGTCCTTTGGATCCAACAGAACAATTATTTTCTCACTTCAACTTTTCTCTCTTTCTCTTCATTCCTTCTCCCACCTTATCTTTTTTTTTTTTTTTCCTAACACTCCAAGAGAGAGAGAAGACAAGAAGTGTTGTAGTATTGCTTTATTAATTTTCATCAATGGGAGCTGGTTGTTCTAAATTGTGTCTGTGTTGGTGCCCCTCCAACACCAAATCCAATCTTCATGACTTACCTGATAATGGTGAAGTCATATCTCACTATTCGCATCACACTATCTGGGGCAACAAAAAAAAAAAGCTTATTGTTTTACTTCATCACTGTGTTTTGGAATTAAAGTTTTGGTTTTTAACACGAATTCGTTTCTGGTTACAGAGAATGGGAACGAGGGTGAGAAGAAGGATTCTTGGATTGGCTTCACTGAGTTCACCTTGGATCAACTGAGAAGTGCCACGTCATCATTTTCACCCGACAACATAGTCTCAGAGCACGGTGAGAAGGCTCCCAATGTTGTCTACAAAGGAAGGACTGAAGATGATAGGTTGGTTGCTGTGAAGCGCTTCAACAAGTCTGCTTGGCCCGATCCTCGACAGTTCCTAGTTCGTGCTCCTTTCCTTTGCATTTGCATTTTGTTCAAAATCTCACATTGACTAATAATGATATAACTAAAATAGTGTGTATATAAACGTGAGGTAACTCTCACATTGTGAGTTAGCTTTTAGAACTGAGTTAGACTCAGAAATTTGCGCTGCATGTTTCTGAGTGGAAGCTAGTGTGTGATGTGTTTCTTTGTTGGAACATTTAGGAGGAAGCAAGGGCAGTGGGGCAGCTGAGGAATGAGAGGTTGGCTAACTTGGTTGGGTGTTGCTGTGAAGGAGAAGAGAGATTGCTTGTTGCTGAGTTTATGCCCAACGAAACTCTCTCCAAACATCTATTTCACTGTAAGTTTCCATCATGCATTTCTTCACCAAAAGCAAAATTGTCATTGGTAAACAGGATGCTGACAATGGATATGGATCGATTCCACATTTTGTTTAATAAGCCGAATTTAATCAATTTGCTCTTTCCTCATTTTGTTAATGTAATTTGTGAAATCTTAAAATTCATGTAGACCAATGATTTCTGACTTGTATGATATGAACTAATCTGGTAGGGGAGAGCCAGCCAATGCAATGGGCAATGAGGCTGAGAGTGGCCTTGTATTTAGCACAAGCATTGGAATACTGCAGCAGTAAAGGAAGGGCTTTGTATCATGATCTTAATGCTTATAGAGTTTTGTTTGATCAGGTACTTAAGCTTTTACGACCAGGCCGGTTTATGACTCGTTTAAGTTGTTGATGTTTTCTTAACTGTTGTTTACATGGTATCAATGGTGAACAGGATGGAAACCCTAGGCTCTCATGTTTTGGACTCATGAAAAACAGCAGAGATGGCAGAAGCTATAGTACAAATTTAGCCTTCACCCCACCTGAGTACTTGAGGACAGGTACTAACTTATTTTTCCTTACAAATGCTGATCTTGTTCTAGGTTGTATTGAAATGTAGTTTACGCGTTTATGATGACAGGAATGAGGGGGTGACTGCTATCAAAAGAGCAGTTGAGATTGCCGTAGCCTGTATCCTAGCTAGTTGAAATATATAGTATTACTGTCTATATCTTCAGTTTATCCTACATTCATTTTGCATAAGCAGAAGTTGTCTTTTCTCTTCAATTAAAATAAAATGAATGCATATATTCATTGGTATAGATATTATGTCTTACAATTTTTTCTTCTCGTTGAAGTGGAAAAACAAAATATTTCAAGATTGGTGCTAGCTTGTTATTTATTGGACCAGGGCTATATATTTTTTGATATGTTCATGCATTATGACTCGCTCAATTTCTTAACTGAGCCAACACAGTTGTTTGAAATTTGGCAGGGAGAATCACCCCAGAAAGTGTAATCTACAGTTTTGGCACACTCTTGCTTGATCTTCTGAGTGGCAAGCATATTCCACCCAGTCATGTATACTCTCAGCTTCCTATTTTCTCTTTGTTTTAATTCAGTGATATTTTGTTCAAAGAATATTTGATTCATAGAATTTTGGAACCTTATGCTTGAATTTTACTGAGTTTACAGTAGCATCCTATGATAGACTGGCTCAAAATGATCATGACAATTATAGAGTTCATGAATAAAACGGGTGCATAATCCTTTTACGTGTAGGCACTTGACCTAATACGAGGCAAAAACTTTCTGACGCTAGTGGACTCATGTTTGGAAGGTCATATTTCAAATGATGATGGAACTGAGATAGTGAGATTAGCTTCACGCTGTTTACAGTATGAGCCTCGCGAGAGGCCAAACGCCAAGTCACTTGTGACTGCTCTAACTCCTCTTCAGAAAGAAACTTCAGTATGCTCTTCCTTTTCCCTCCCAATTTTTTGTCTGAAGTTTCCTCTATCACAAGTCAATCAAGGATCAACATAACTTGGTTGGCCTGTATTTTACCAGATTAGTAAAACCCAATGGAAGCATAAGAATTTATTTGGTTTACATCTGGTGTTATGTATCAGGTTCCATCACAAGTTTTGTTGGGCATACCAGATGAGAGTGTCCCATCAAAGGAAGCAGTTCCATTGACACCTTTTGGTGATGCTTGTTCTAGAAGAGATCTCACTTCAATATATGAAATTTTGGAAACGGTGGGGTACAAGGATGATGAAGATGTAGCGAATGAGGTAATGCAATCCTTCCCCATATTTCTTTCTCATGTGACAGATTTTACTAAGAATGCTATAGGATTTACTTGGCTTATCTTTCTTTTCTTGTTTTACATTCTCTCTCATCCTTTTTATAAGACACAATTTTAAAGAAATTGACAGTAGTTAATATAAAGCATTTTACAAATTTTATAAAACTATATTTTTGTTGTTTTTCTTATGTGTCTCTCTTACAGAGTATCTGCATTTCTTGTTATTGAAATAAATTATTTTGTTAATGATACATTATAATTTAATGATAATTAATGAGGATAAAATTGATAGATTAATAATATTTTTAAAAAATTAATAAAATTAACTTAATTTATCATTTTTATTAGTATGTATGATTGTTGTTCAAAATGTCTTATAAAAATGATTGGTGAGGGTATAAAGATTTTAGTAGTTTCTTGATGCCAAATTTACTAGTTGGTAAACCTTGGTGTTTTGCCTTGAATTCTCAGTATATGTTGATGATGAATTTGCTTGCCCAAAACTATCACATTTCTTTAGAAAGAAAGTTGAAGTCATTAGCGTTGTGAAGATGTACTGTTGTGCTTGTGCAGTTCTTATCAAGCTTGACCTCCACTAACTTTGTACATTGTATTTTTGCCTTTTTGCCTTTTGTGCCCTTCCTTTGCAACACAGCTTTCTTTCCAAGTGTGGACAGATCAAATACAAGAAACACTAAATTCTAAGAAGCAAGGAGATTCTGCTTTCCATGCCAGAGACTTCTCTAAGGCCATTGAGTGCTATACACAAGTAAGTCAACTAGAATGCGTGGAGCATGAATCCATTATAAATCACCCAAAATAGCATGTAGATTTCACTATTCTGTATAAACTATATAACCTTTGATTATCAACTTCATGGCAGACAAAGTTCATCTTTACTTATTGAATTTTATGAGATACTACTTACTATTATTTGGTTAAAACAGTGAATGATTGATTGGCTGATTGGCTGGTAGGGGAAAGGGGTCAATACTTTGGAATTATCAATTAGCCTTTCATTACTCACAAGAACATGCTAAATAAAGAAGAGTAGAAGACTGTTATGCACCTCCCAAGCTAAAAATGTGTTTTCTTTTACTTCTTTTTTCTGAGAGAATTACTACTTGCTTGTTTTGTGTAGTTCATCGATGGTGGAACCATGGTATCACCAACTGTGTATGCAAGGCGCTGCTTTTGTTACCTTATAAATAACATGGTACAAGAAGCACTGGGAGATGCCATGCAAGCCCAATCAGTATCCCCAACCTGGCCAACTGCATTCTATCTTCAAGCAGTGGCCCTCTTCAGCCTCGGGATGGACCATGATGCAGAGGAAAGTCTTAAAGATGGCACAACATTGGAAACCAGAAAACATAGAAATTGAAGTGTACATAGTTTTTTTGTTTTCCCTTTCTTTTTGTTCCCCTTTCATTTCTCAAGGAAATATTACAAGCATTAGCTGTATGTATCTTTCTCTATCCATTATTCTTCAACAGTTTTCAAACTCTTGATGGTCTATGCCTCCTAGGATTTTTTTTTTTTTTTTTTCTAAAAAAAGCTGTGAAATTGCTCTAGTTTATATAAAAATATTATATCTTTTTTTTTTTTGGTTAAAATTGATTATTTTCGCTTACAGGTATAGGTACCCTTTAACTCATTAAACATGTTCACCAATACTTTATTGTTTTAGTATTTATCCATCATTGCAAGACTTGGGAAAATTCGAAGAGTTTCTTATTTGTCTTCTCTTAGGCCTACCTTCCAACTTTCAAATCAACTACGTGGATATTTTGATTGAAGTTTGTAAATTTAAATTTGAGATAAGTTTAAGTTTGTAAAAATATCATAACTCTTGTTTTTTTAAAATTAAGTTTTCAAACAAAGAAAAATGAAAAATGAATTTAGTATTAAATTTTTAATTTTTTTTATTTGTTAGATTTATTTTTATATAATTTTTATTATATTTATAATTTTTTTAGTTTGAATATTAGATCTATAATTTCATGTGTGTAAATTTAACAAGAAAAATTTTATTTATCAAATCAATAAAAAAAAGGAGTTCAAAATTAAGTAAAGAAGTATGTTGTTATTCAATGAAATTTTTTCATCAAATTTTTTTATCATTAGATTAACTTTTTACACAATCGTTATTATGTTTATAGTTTTTTTATTCAAACATCAATTGAGTTTTTTTAATTTCATGTATTTGAATTTAATGTGATAAGTTTTATATTTTAAATCAGTTAAAAAATAAATAAAATCATATCTTAAAATTGAAAATTATCATTATTTTTTAAAATAATTAAGTTAATTCATTTTAAAAATATAAAAGATTAAATTAAATTTTAAAAAAATAAAGAACTAACTAAATATAATAAAAAATATACTTTAATCTTTATTTTAAAAAGTAAAAAATTATTTTGTTCTTCCAAATATATTATCTATTATCTTACTATTCAATATAGAATTTTTTAAGAATTAAGCACTAACCAAATATAATTTTATTTTATTTTTGCAAAGGTATAATATTCCAATCTGACGAAGAGGTATTCGGGGTGACCAAATTGATCGTGTTGGTCCAAGTCCAATACATTCACGACAGGAATAATTAGTTGCAAGCAATGCAACATCCAAGAGTTAGAACAATGACTCCAGCACACTAGAAAGGAAGAAACTAGTAGGAACTCGTGGATTTCACAAGTCGCGTTGATTCTATTGACTTAAATATATACTAATAAGGTGATATGTATTAAATTCATGAATATAATGTATACCTAATTACAATTCAATTATATTTTAATCAATTAACTTAACTCAAGTCATTAATTAAGTTTTTTTTATACTATTTATCTAAAAAGTATTAATTTTTAAAAATTATTTTCTATACCTTTTAACTTTATATTATTTAACACTTTAATATAATATACATTTATATTAAAAATATTAATTTCTCTTAAAATATTTCTTTTTATGAGATTACTTTTATTTAAAGACTTAAATTAGAATTGTTAAATGACCAACTCTAATCCATTTGGTTGTGACTCACGTTATAGGGTCAACATGACTCACATGACTGAATGACTTAGGATTAGCTAATTTTTAATTAAAATTTTGAAAGTTAAGACAAATTTTTGTTGCTAGTTAGGATATATTGATGAACATTAAATTTAAATAATTTGACCTACTTTTTTAATATATTAGTGAGAATTAAGTAAAAAATACTTTGATTAAAATCAAGTTGAAGATATTATGGTTAAGACCAAGATGCAAATACTTTGGTCGATATTGAGTTGAAGATAATCTAATTAAAGTAGGATTGAAGATATTTTCCTTAGTTGAGGTCTAATTAAGTTGGAGATGCTCTAATCAAGGTTGGCTGAAACAAACCTTAATTGAGGCCAATTGAAAAAAGTTTGACTGAGACTAATTGAAAAATATCCTAGTCGAGCTTGGTCAAAAGATGTCCTAACTAATATCGTTTGAAAAAAGCCATGGTTGAGCAACTAAAAAAAGCCTTAGTTGAGGCTAGCAATAAAAAGCTCAAGTTATGACTAATAAAAAAAAAGCCTTAGTCAATGATGGGAAAAAAAAAATCCTTGGCTAAAACTAGTTGAAAAGAGTTGTGGCCAAGACTAATCAAAACAAGTCTTAACAAAGGCTAACCCAAAAATTACATGATTGAAGTTGGTTGAAAGATGCCCTAGTTAAGGCTAGCAAAAAAAAGCCTCAACTAATGTTGGTTAAAAACAATCTCAGTCGAGGCTAGTCATAAAATTCTCTAGCCTCTGCCAGACAATAAATGCTCTAACCGAGGCCAATTGAAATATGCCCTGATTGAGGTTGATCAAAAGAAAGTCTTAGTTGAGTTCAATCGAAAAAAACCTTAGCCTAAGCCGAGTAAAAAAAATCCTGGCTAAGGTTGACTAAAAGATGTTGTAGTCAAGGTATTGAACAAAAAATGTCTTTGTTGAAGTCGATCAAAGGATTTCCTAAGGGCAGTTGAAGTATTCCCTAGCTAATGTTAGTTGAGAAATGTCATGGTTAAGGTCGAGCTAATATACCTTGGTTGAAACCAAGTTGATGATGCTCGTGTCGAGTTGAAGATGTCTTAATTAAGACCAACTTGAGATGCTTTTATCGAGGTTGATGAGAAATTACTTTGGTTGAGGCTTAACCAAATATACTCTAGTTAAGGTCCAATCAAAGATGCTTTGGCTAAGGCCTAGATGAAAGACGCCTCCGTTAAGGTTGACTTGAAGATATTCTAGCAAATGTCGTCAAATTGAACATATTGTGGCCAAAGTTGAGTTAAAGATGTTATAATTGACGTTGATGTGAAATTACTTTGACTAAGACCAAGTTAAAAATACTCTAGTCAAGGTTGAGTTGAAAATAATATCTATGAATAATTAATAATAATATTTTTAAAACAGTTATAACTTATGGACTGACCTTTTACAAAGTAGAAATATGTGGGTTGATAAAATCCTTAAGGTTAGTGTAGTGGGCGAAATAAGTTGACCTAAGATTTTGGATCGAAGTAACAATTCTAACTTAAAAGTTATTGTAATTTTATTTAACTAGAAGAAGTGTCTATACAATGGATGAGTGCGAAACATGATAAATATTGATGTAAATGTTATTTGAAAGATTTATTTTAATACAAAATATGTTTTATAAAATAAAAATAAAATAATAAAATAACTATCTAATTATGAAGATTTTAAATATAATTTATATTCTAAAAAATTGCATTTGATGTAAAATTTATAAATTATATTTTTGTAATCATAATAAAATGAAATTTGGATATTTGTTTTTCAAAAAAGTGTAATTATTCAAATTCCTGAAAAGAAAGCATAGGGATAGCGTGATATGTGTGTAACTATAAAACAATATTAACTAAAAAAAATTATCACCAACTTACATTAAATTGTGGACAACTTTATAATCAACATTTGGAAGTTGTGATTTTTTTTTCCACCATCATATATGAAAATTCTCAAACTTCTATGGGAAGTAATAACGAAAATTGTAATATACAATTAATCATGAAAAAAATTAAAATAAATTTCAGCATGTTTAAGAAAATGCTTCCAACTTTATTTTTTTTATTAAGTTATAAAAAAATTAAATATAGAAACTTGTCTAACTTCAAATTTAAAACTAGTTAATTATCTTATCAAATGAAATTTACTACAATCTTACAACAAAAACTTCTCTTCTTACGTTACTTCATGGTTTTATAAATAAGGTTTCAAAATATTAAAAAAAATTAAACAATTAATTTCATTTATATCAGAATTTTAAAATAAAAAGTTTCAATAGAAAACTGTAAAATTAAACAAAAGAAAAAGAAGAGACTATACAAATTTGTGAAAACGTAAGATTAACATTAATAATTAATATCTTATAACAATAATTAAAAAAATAATCGCAATACTAAAACAATAAAATTCAAAAGAAAAACACGTGAGGATTAAGACATCAACAAGTGATTATATAAATCGTGAAATAATAATATTGATAAGTAAGTTTGTGTATAAAAACTGTAAAATAGACACAAAAATTAATTAAGAAAAGGAAGTGAAACATTGCAGTTTAAGAATACTGTTGACAAAAAAAGTATTATAATTTATTTAGAAGAGGACTAAGTTACGCACTTAGAATTTTAAATATTTATATCAATTTTATCTTTTAAAATTATACATGAAATAAATCTTTGAAAAATAAAAAATTATTTTATATTTAAAAAACTTATCTAATAATACAAAAATCTAAAATATTATTTTGATTTTTGGTATTGTTTTTATTTTATAATATTATTTTATTTATGTTTTCTGATAATTAGTTTTTTATTTGTTATAATTTTTTTCATTTTGATAAATTATAATTTTATAATTATTACAATGATATTTAATTATTTTTTCTTCATATTTTAGTATCTTTAGATTTTATGTTTTGTGTCAATATTAATAATTTATTTTATTTTTTTAGTAATTATAATATGATTTTTTATAAATATAATTATTATTTAGTATTAGTATTTAG
>JAMLFT010003791.1:0-21143 GCA_026544285.1 Pachyrhizus erosus | reverse complement strand
TTAATATAATTATATTTAATATGCTACTAAATATTTTAAAAAATAATTTTATTATCATGCATGTATTTTTTATATAAATACTAAATATAAATTTAAAATAATATATAATTTAATTAAGTCCATGTATCGCACATATTTAAAATTTAATTGAGTAGTAGACATGCATCTATAATTAGAATAAAAAATAACAATAATTTATTGTATTTGTTTATATTTTGAGGTGTTGATATAAAATTAATGTAATTTGCTGAAGTTAACAAAATAAATTGAAAAGTAGGTAAATTCTAGGGTGAACAATCATTTTAATTCTTAAATTTATTATTAAAATATGTCAACAAATGAGACTAAAATTAGATATTTTTTTAAAAAATAAATGAAAAGCAAAATGTCAATTTTGTCTCCATCTTCACACCTCACTCCACCCCACCATTTGCATAATATAATATATATATATATATATATATATATGGGGCCCACACATGAGAAATTGATAAAATTGGATCCTTGAACAATATGCAACCATGTGTAGTACTGTAGAACATTGTCATCATCATATGAATTACAAAACAATTTGACTAAAGCTTCCATAACCATGTATCAATGTTTTTTGTTTTTTCCTAAAGAAAATTTCCTTTTATTGGAGTGAACATAAATTAAAGTTTGGGCAACCCAAGGACCAACATTACATAACAAAAAAATGGCATTATAGTTGTTGTTACTGCAAGGTGTTGAGGTGGTTCTCAGCGGCGACCTTCTTGGAGAAGCAACAATAGATCCATTGACGAGAAAGATCTATGTCGTTGTCTCAGTTCCATGATCATTCCTTCGTCGGCGCAAACTCAAAAATACTCAGAATCTCGTTTGGGTATATATAGTTCGAATCTTGTTTACCTCAGTTAGATCTGAGTGCGTTCGGGACCAACAAGAAGAAGGATTTGAATCCAAACAATAACGTTCCAAACGCAAACTCACAGAGGGCAAAGTCGAAAGGATGCAACTCAGCAATAACAGTTTCAGTTTTCTCCATAACTTAGTTTCTATAAGTTTGTCCTTTTTTAATTTTGGTTTCCGTAAGTTTTTATTTTGTTGATTTTAAGTCTTTATAAGTTTGTGATTTTTCAATTTTAACTCTTAAAGTGCAAATTTACAAGATTATAATTGAAAAATTAAAATTTTTAAAAGACTAAAATAAAAATAAAAATTTATAATAATTAAAAATAAATAAAAAACTATAAAAACCAAAATTAAAAAAAACATGAATTTACATTAACTAAATTCATATTTAGTCTTTAAAATTAATTACCAATATCACTTAAGTTAATTTGAGTGGATAAATATTTATATATTTAGTATCATGTACGTTAAAGAATTATTCTAAATTTAAAATTAATTTTAAATTAAAATTAATAAAATTTTAATATTTAGCTAATATTTTATTTTAACTTATGCACTACACAAAATAAATACTTATTTTATAATTAGAATATATAATAAATAAAAAATTTTAAATATATATTTAACATTTATAATAAACAGATATTTTTAAGATTTTTTTTATTATTAATATTTTTAAAATATTAGAGTTCAATATAAAAGTAAAGATGTAAATAATAGATTGAAAAATATAAGAAGCTAAAATCAATATTGAAAAATGCTACTATTAGAAATTTCTAAAATAAATTTATTGCAGAAATATTCTTAAAAACACTTTCATTTAAAACGATTATTCTAATTACTATTAACAATTTTTTTACACATAATTACTATTAACTTATCCAGTCATAAACTATTTTCCTTTAAATTCAACACAAACCAAAATGAATTTAATTCAAAATTAATTTTACACCTAAATACTCAGTAAAGGCGTGGCGTTGCAGGAATTTTAAGATTACTCCACTCACACGTCATCTTCTTTCTCGTCGGAAACATTTCTTCAGTGAGCATGGCTTAACATTAATGAATGCCATTTCCTTCTATATATATAGGTTTAGTTTCTTCTTCTTCTTCTTTTTTTTCTTGTATATAGGATTAGGTTTTTGATGCTTATCTTCAGACGTTAAAACACAATGAAGGACCACATTCTTTTTCTCCCACGAGAGTACGAGGAGACTCTGAACCGCATGAGACCTTAGTTCATTAATACGTGCAGTCTATCTCCTCTCTTTTTTTAAAAAAAATAAAAAAATAAACTAAATTGAATTTCTAAAATCATTAAAATTAATATATATCTCAAGATTCATAAAATACTTACAAAAATATTTATAAATTATCTAATAATAAAATTTTCATATTTACAGTGAAAGTCTAATCCACGTCCCTGTAAAATATGGATCCGATCTCTATTAACCGAACCAAACTTTGTTCAATATAGTGTATTGCCTCTGTATCTACCTAACATACCTCAAATTTATTATCAGCGCTGTCTTTTCAAAATCTCCTTTTCAAATTTCAAACTCAATAATGTCACTAAAGCTACATCTATCTACCTTTTAGTTTTTCTTTTTTAATTATCTTTTTAGTGCTTATAATTTTAAAAAAATTATATCTATAGGGATTAAAAATGAAATATTTAAAATTATAAATAGTAAAATAAAAAGATGTTATAATTATAGAACTAAATTGAAATGTATGTTTTATAAGTATTAGAATGCAACTAAAAGAAAAAATAATAATTATTTTTTTTATTAAAATCAAAACATGAATTACTTTTCAATTTAGTGTTTTGGTATTGTCTGTCGGCAATGTTGAAAAAGAGGAAGAAGAAGAGAGTTAAGCGTCAGGTAATGAAAAGGATTGTTTTGAATTTTCTTAAAAACATAAAAATTTAAAAGAAACTTTTTAAAAGATAAAAAAAAAAAAAAAAAGTAAAAAGAAACTAAGTATGTATTATCTCTTTCAATACGAAGAAATGAGCCACAAACACGCTAGCATTATATTCCAACGCCAAAACATTGATAATTCTAGGACATACTAAGCAAGTAACATACGAACAACCCAACACACGATGTCACATAGATCACCGGAAAGTGACGTCATAGCTCCGACTCCGGGAGCGTTCCGGCTCCGGTGGGACGTGTTCCTGAGCTTCAGAGGCAGCGACACGCGCGGCACCATCACGAAGGGTCTATACGAGTCTCTTCAGGAGCGTGGGGTTCGCGTGTTTCTGGACGACGTCGGATTGGAGCGTGGGGAAGAGATAAAGCAGGGATTGATGGAGGCCATTGATGATTCAGCAGCGTTCATTGTTATTATATCCGAAGATTACGCTTCTTCCCATTGGTGTCTTGAAGAACTCACCAAAATTTGCGATACCCAGAGGCTCGTCTTGCCCGTTTTCTACCGGGTTGACCCGTCTGAGGTCCGACACCAAACGGGTCCCTTCGAAACGGGTTTCGCAACGCATCAACAAAGGTTTGGGGAAAATGAGGTTTCCAAGTGGAGGGGAGCTTTGAAGAAAGTTGGTGGAGTTGCAGGTTGGGTTTTGAAAGACAAGTACTATCCTCTTTCTAAATTTTATTTACCTTCCTTTTTTTATTTTATTTTAATTTTAATGATTATAATTGAAGAATATAAAACAATTTTGTACTAACAATTAATTAAAAATTATTGTTCAACAATAATTAATTATTGAAGATAGACAAACAGATAAAAATATAGTGATCATAGATATTCTCTATCAAACTAAAATGTAAAACATGTAATATATAATATGTATTTATAAAGCTGCTGATAAAAAACATCTTTTGTATCTCAAGTGATAACTGCTTTATAAAATGAGATATCAGTATACATGATGATTTTTATCTTTTAATGTAGTTATTGCTACCGTCACAGCTTAGCTGCACTCTTTTAATGTAATTCTTATGCGTAAGTTTTTTTTAATTAAATTAGTGAAATTCATGATTTTTGTCTGCGGTCCACAATTGCCACTATAATAGTGGTTTTTGAGTTTTCCGAATTTGTAATTTTTAGTAATTAAAAAATTGAGGACAGGGAAAACCTTGTGATCACATATAAGAAGTGAAAAAAAAATCTACGGCACGGAAAAATTAAGTTTTATTAACAAGGTGAATCGGAGCCTTAACGCATTGTTAGGTTTAATAGAGAATGAGAAGAGAAGAGTGGGTAATAAAACATAATTCTTTTAGTTTGATTGGGAAGAGAAGTAGGACTCTGTTAGAGTGCTTAGCCAAGTTTTCAGTAAAACATAATTATCCACAAATCAGTAAATACTTAACATATATAGCATGGTAAGCAAAAGAAAATTATAGATGAACAAACATAAATTTAATTAAATTCTAATTAAAAGAGTGTCTTTTAGTAACTCTTGTGATTATTTCAAATTTGATTGCTCTAAAGTGAAGAGAACGCACTCTAAAAGATAAAATATAATAATAATAATAAATTAATAAATTAATCATTGAAATTATTATTAATTTTAAATTTATTAAATATTTATTTGATTTTATCTTGATTTTTAACGGTTGATGTTTTAATCAAGAACTTCGATTGCACTTTATCTTTTAAAGTGCACTTCTTTTAAAGGAGTTAAATCCTTAGATTTTAATGTTGTTGATGTCTTGTGTTAGTGAGGAAGATAATCTGATTCGACGTTTGGTGCAAAGGGTAATGAAGGAGTTGAGTAATACTCCTATGGGTGTGCCTGAGTTTGCAGTAGGCCTTGATGAACGTGTTGAACAGGTGACGAAGATGCTAAAAGCTCAATCCAATGGTGTCAAGGTTTTAGGATTGTATGGGATGGGTGGGGTTGGTAAGACAACCCTGGCCAAGGCACTTTTCAATGCCCTTGTCAATCGTTTTGAGCATCGTTGCTTCATTTCCAATGTCAGAGAACTTTCATCAAAACATGATGGTTTGGTTTCCCTGCAAAGCAAAGTCATTAAAGACCTTTTTCCTGGAGGGGGGTCTCCCACGATCAGTGATGTCAATGTTGGTATTTCTGCTATCAAAGCACGAGTTAGTGAGAATCGAGTTTTACTAGTTTTGGATGATGTTGATGATGTAAAGCAGCTAGATGCTTTGATTGGGAAGAGGGAATGGTTTTATGATGGAAGCCGTGTGATAATCACCACAAGGAATACACAAGTTCTACCCAACAATCATGTAAATGAGTTGTATGAAGTTAGGGAATTGTATTCTTCTGAAGCTCTAGAGTTGTTCAGTTACCATGCACTGAGAAGAAATAAACCCCCACAACATTTTCTGAATTTGTCAAAGAAGATAGTGTCTCTCACGGGAAGAATGCCTTTGGCTTTAGAAGTGTTTGGTTCGTTTTTGTTTGGTAAGAGGAGGGAGGAGGAATGGGAGGATGCTGTGGAGAAGCTGACACAAATTCGCCCTAAGCATCTTCAGGAAGTGTTGAAGTTTAGTTATGATGCATTAGATGAAGAAGAGAAGTGTGTATTCCTTGATATTGCTAGTTTGTTTGTCCAAATGGAAATGAAGCGTGATGATGTGATTGATGTGTTAAGAGGTTGTGGTTTTAGAGGTGAGATAGCTATCACGGTACTTGTGCAGAAATGCTTGATCAAAATCACTCAGGACAATACACTGTGGATGCATGATCAAATTAGAGACATGGGGAGGCAAATTGTTGTAGATGAAAGTCTTGTCGATCCTGGTAAGCGTAGTAGATTGTGGGATCGTGCTGAAATTATGGTTGTTTTGAAGAATCACATGGTAAGGGTTATTGAAAATGCAACATATATTGATTATAATATATTTGTTTGACGTGAAGTGTCTCCGTACTAAGTTAGGTTAATAATTTAATATAGATAGCTTTACAAAAATCATTTGTTCATTTTTTATTCAATAGGTCTCTGTCCCGTGCTGGAGAAAAGGCAAGACAAATAAAATATAGGGCAAACAGACGAATTGGCCTTTGAGTCCGTTTCTTTAATAAAGCAGAGATCATAAACTATATAATTATACAAAAATGTGTTGTTTCTTTTTTACAAAATCTTGTCATTTCCTTTGATTTTGGAAATATTGTTGAGCTGTCTACGTATATAAGAGAGAGAAATATTATATAGGATGTCCAATAAGGTGATGATTTGATGTTCAAAAACTAGAACTGGGATTACATCCTTTATTGGGTTTATTGTTATACGTAAGTGTCGTCATTTGATTAATATATGACGTTTGATCTGCATGTTATTTATAGATTGGAACAATTATAATACGTAAATTCTGATAAAAGTACAAATAGTTTAATCTGCTATATGCTAATTTCTTTTATTGTTGTTATTTTACTTTAATGTAGGGAACTAGATCTATTCAAGGCGTTGTGCTTGATTTTGAGGAAGAAAGATTTTACAAAAGCAAGACCGAATCAGTATCTTCGAAGAAACTTCAATGGAGATCAAGTTTAAGAAATGTATCAGGATACATCAAACAATGCTTTAAGAATTATCTCCACCCTCAAGCAGAGGAAAACAGAGAGGTTATACTTCATACGAAATCATTTGAACCAATGGTTAATTTGAGACAGCTTCAGATTAATAATCTGAAATTACAAGGCAAGTTTCTTCCAGCTAACCTAAAGTGGCTACAATGGCAAGCATGCCCTTTAGAACGCATGCCTTTGAAATCTTGGCCAAAAGAGCTAGCTGTCCTTGATCTAAAAAACAGCAAGAAAATGGAAACCTTGGGGGGGTGGAATGGTCACAAGGTATGCTTCAGCTATCGCGTGTAGCATGAACACAAAATACTTGTTATGATTTGATTAGGTTCTTCACACTTATTATCTTTACACAAATCTTATAGCCCTTTATGATAAATAGAGAGTTGACACACGTGAAACCACTTTAATTTATGAAACTTTACTTTCAAAAGCCAATTTTAATGAAAGATTCTTATTATAACCATTTGCCAAAAATTGAAGTGCTCAAGTAGTATTTATCTAATTTGTTTGTTGTATCTACATCAAGAAATTCTTTCAAAACTCTTTTAGGGTATATTTCCCTTTCTTTTGCTTAACTATGGTATAACATCACATTGTGTAGCAGGTGCCACAGAACTTGTTAGTGTTGAACCTCTCCAACTGCATTCAACTCACTGTTATCCCTGATTTATCTGGGTGTCAACGTCTAGAGAAGATTGATCTGGAGAACTGCATTAATCTAACTAAGATTCATGAATCAATTGGCAGTTTGAGCGCCTTGCGTAGTTTAAATTTGACCCGTTGTTCAAGCCTTATCAACCTTCCCATTGATGTCTTGGGGCTAAAACATCTAGAGAGCCTTTTTCTTTCTGGTTGCTCCAAGTTAAAAGCATTACCAGAAAACATAGGAATCCTGAAATCCTTGAAAGCACTTCATGCTAATTACACAACTATAGCAGAGTTGCCCCAGTCCTTTTTTCGCCTCACCAAACTTGAACGGCTTGGTTTAGAAGGTTGCCAAAATTTTAGAAGGCTACCTAGTTCTATAGGACATCTAATTTCTTTGCAACAATTATCTCTGTATCGGTCTGGATTAGAAGAATTACCTGACTCTGTTGGATCATTGACTAACCTTGAGAGACTCAATTTGATGTGGTGTGAATCTCTCACTGTAATTCCTGATTCTATAAGCAATCTTACATCATTGACAGAACTTTTGTTTGATAGAACTGCAATTAAGGAACTCCCTTCAACCATTGGTTTTTTATCTTACTTGAGGGAGCTATCAGTTGGAAACTGTAAACTTCTCACTGAATTGCCAAATTCAATTAAAACTTTGGCCTCGCTTGTTGAGCTTCAGTTAGATGGAACAGCTATAAAATATTTGCCAGATGAGATTGGAGAAATGAAACTACTGAGGAAACTTGAGATGATGAATTGTAAATATCTTGAATATTTACCAGAATCTATTGGCCACCTGGCATCTCTTATTACACTGAACATGGTCAATGGAAATATCAGGGAATTGCCAGAGTCCACTGGATCGCTAGAAAATCTTGTCACCTTAAGATTGAACAAATGTAGAATGCTCAGAGAGCTTCCAGCTTCTATAGGAAATTTGAAATCTCTGTATCACTTTTTCATGGAGGAAACGGCTGTGTCAAACTTACCTGAAAGCTTTGGGAAGCTCTCAAGCTTGAGAACATTGAAAATGGCAAAGAAGCCTGATTTAAATACCAATGAAAATAGCCTCCTTGCAGAACCTGAAGAGAGCCACAGCTCTTTTGTACTAACATCTTCCTTTTGCAATCTGACCAGGCTAACTGAGCTTGATGCCCGTGCTTGGAGAATATCTGGGAAAATTCCAGATAAATTCGAGAATTTATCACTATTGGAGACTTTAAAGTTTGGCCTGAATGATTTTCACAGCCTTCCTTCCAACTTGAATGGCCTTTCTATTCTCAAGGTGCTTTCACTGCCAAACTGCACTCAGCTGATCTCTCTCCCCTCACTTCCTTCAAGCTTGATTGAGCTGAATGTTGAAAACTGTTTTGCATTAGAAACAATTCATGACATGTCAAATTTAGAGAGCCTGCAGGAGTTGAAACTCACAAACTGTGTAAAAGTGGGGGATATTCCTGGTCTTGAAAGCTTGAAATCCTTGAGAAGGTTGTACCTAAGTGGTTGCATTGCATGCTCCTCACAAATACGCAAGAGACTTTCAAAGGTTGTTCATGCCTTCTATTCATTTACCTTTGATGAATGAATAAATAATGGGTTAAAAAAATTTCGATGATATATGCTAATTTTTGTTTTAATCTCCATTTAAATAAAACATATGTGACCCTTAGTTCTTCACTGTTAGGACTAAAAAGGATTATATTAAAATAGACTTTTGGTTCTTTTTATTTTTTTTATCTGTGTTTTTCTAAATTTAAAAAAGTTTAATTTCAGTCCTTTAAAGAGTTTGTATTAGATTAAATTGATTGTTTTTTTTAGTATATCACATGAATTTGATTAACTTAGTAGCTCAAATATTCTAAAAGATTTTATATTAAACGAACATTTATCACGTCAACTAAAATAAACATTTTTAGTAAAAAAAGTATAATAGGTTTGATAAAAGTATTTTAGAGAATAAAAATGAAATATTTTAAAATTAAAAAATTAAATTAAAATAAAAATTACAATAAGAAATCAAAAGTGTAAATTTATATCATACATATTTAAGTCATACATAAATGAAAAAAAAAAGACTAATTAATTGTTGGTTCCTTCTTATAGCTTCTAAACAATGGATTATTTGTGTGACAGGTTGCACTGAGGAATTTACAAAACTTGAGCATGCCAGGAGGCAAATTACCTGAATGGTTTTCAGGACAAACTGTCAGGTTTTCCAAGCCAAAAAATCTTGAGCTAAAAGGTGTAATTGTTGGTGTTGTTATTTCAATCAACCATAACATTGCTATACCTAATATGAAGCGAGATCATATGCCTGGTTTGATTGATGTTGAAGCCAATGTGCTCAAAGGGGGCAAAAGTCTCTTTACTACAGCGTTAAACATCAGTGGCGTGCCAAGGACTGATGAAGAACATATACACTTGTGTAGGTTCCATGATTACCATCAGTTGATAGCGTTTTTAAAAGATGGTGATACATTTTGTGTGAGTAAGAGAAATCCTCCTTTTGATAAGGGATTGGAGTTAAAAAAATGTGGGGTTCATTTAATCTTTGAAGGGGATGATGATTACGATGGACTCGAAGAATCATTGGACAAAGAACTACAATCTGTCTCGGAAAAATTGGCCAGTTTTTTCAGCACTTATGAAGGTGGTGATTCTATATATTGATAATGAAGATAAGTGTCAAAAGGAATTAGAGATGTTAGAACAAGAGCCAAGATCATTTCGTATTACACTTTAGAGAAGTAACATTCTTCTATTTCTAATTGGTCCATTGTTTTCTTTGTGCTATATGATTGTTTTCTAGTAGGAGAATTGTGCTTCTTATAACTAAAATGCCAAATTTGATAAAATAGAAATTACCCTTTCAAAATTGCCATTATTTTAGGCATTAGTCCGACACCTTTTTTTTATCTTAAGAAAAAGAAAGAACTTCTTAGATGTTGCTTGGAACAAGTAAAATTTCATGTTCTTTCACATTAAAGATATGTCATATTAACTTTATGAGTCATCACTGTGTTTAAGTTAGACTATCTTTTTAAATTATAATTTATGGGTCACGTATAATGATATACGATAAGATTTATTATTGCTTTCTATGGTTACTGGTGTATTTTGAAGTGATTAAAATTATGTTAAAAAATATTATATTAAATTATTATATTTAATAAATGTGAAAAAATATTGAAGTAGTCCATACATAGAATACATATATTTGTTGGAAATTAAGAATGATTGTTAATATATTATAAATAAGACTATCTTAATTATTTTAAGAATAACCCTTTTGTATATATAAAATCTAAGATATTTATTTTTTTATGTTTTTATTTTTTTTCATGTTTATTTTCATTTAAATACTTTCACTTTTATAATACTTGTAGGAAAGATTATTGAAATACAGATGTAATTTGTAAGTATTAATTAGAATTATTAAAATTTAAATAACCACAATATCAATAATCTATTTTGTTATGGATAAAACGTGTACAGTTTACACACATGTCAATAGCAGTTAAACACAGATCAGTTTGGGAAAATTAAATTCATGCTTGACATTCATACAATTAAGGCATTCCCTTTGGAATGTGAGAAATGAGAAAGCTATTCACGAATTACATATATAGGTCAGTGGCTTATGTTTTCAAAAACAAGATCGACGCTTCATATATTAGATTTGATTACTTGCTAATTTATTAATCTTTAACTAATGTTATTTTCATCCCTTTATTGTATATTATATATTTTTTCTATTTATCTACACTAAACAACTCACTATCACAAAAATATTATGTGCGTTTAACTTGTGTTCTTTTGTAAATGAATAACTAACAAAAACAAGCCAAAAAGCATATGATGAAGCAAAAAGTAAAGGGTTTTTTTCAAAACCTATTCCGAAACCAATTTCCACAGTTAAGCCAATTCTAAAACCAATTCCTATTGTTAAGCCTATTCCTATTCCAGTATATAAATCTGTACGGAAACCAATTCCCACTGTCAAGCCTATTCCAAAGTCAATTTCCATTGTTAAGCCAATTTCTAATGAAGAAGAAAATTTTAAAGGACTTTTTCCAGGGCCTATACCCATGGTTAAGCCTATTCCGAAACCAATTTCCGTTCTTAAGCCAATACCCAAACCAATTATCGTTATTAAACCTATTCTTATTCCGGTATACAAACCTATATCAAAACTTGTTCCTATTGTTAAACTAATTCCTACTATTAAGCCTGTACCAAAATCATTTATAGTTTAAAAACACTACCCGTAGTGTTGAGCCCAGAGTCGTTTCTAAAGCCCAAGCCTTTCTTTGAAAAGCCTGTTCCTAAATTGCCACTGGACCCAAATTCAAGAAACCACTTCTTCCACCTTTGCCAGTTAACAGGCCAATTCCAACTCCATAAAACTATCTTGCTTAGAAGATTATTCGATATATTTTTCAAAGTCAATATGTCTACACTAAATCTCAAAATTATCAGTTGCATCTGCATAATCCTATCGTATCTGTGTTCTGTATTGGAATACATGTGGCGGATGTAAATCAATTTCATATTAATACGAGAGTGGCATTGATTTGCCATTTTTGTTTAAATAATATTTTTAATTCGTATTTCTGTTTAACATTTTGTGAGATGATATTTTGGGCAAGGATGCAAAAAATATGGCAGTGCGTATGAGTTCGTTAATTTATATAAACTCTTGTTTCATAGAAGCAATATATTAGTAAAGCATTAGTCTGTTGAAATTTTCTTGAAAATATAATTTTCTAATATACTCTCTAAAATATACCAAGTGTATTGGCACTTTTTAATGTTTTGTATGATTATATTTTGAACAAAGCTAACTACTATTGTTTCTTAGAAAGACACTACTAGAAAGTTAAAGAAAGAAGAGAAATACATGGTGAATTCAAATATCTCTTACTACCAAAAGCAAAAAGAATCTAACTAAGAAAGCCAATAAATAAAACAACACGAACTAGATCAGCACTCAAAGGATGGGGATACAAATGCCAAAAATGGTTCATAACTGCTAAAATAGGCATGGTTATTTTATTATTAAGAGAAAGAGGCAAGGTCCGCTTCTTAACATTTTTTTACAAGTACAGATAAAATAAAAAAAAGAGACATAAAGGAAGCTAAATAGAGAGTGTACAATTAATTCTACAAGAGTTAAAACATGGTAGTTATTTAATAAGAATGAACCGTAAAAATGCCTAATAAAAAGTGTGCATTAAATTGAAATATTTCCATTGTAATCATTTTCTTTTTGTATAAAAAGTGGACACTAAATTGAGATATTTCCATTATAATCATTTTCTTTTTATAAATACTAGTATCTTTCGCTGTACACAATTTTACTCAAGTGAAATAAAATCATAGACAACAATTTTTCTTCTGAATATTTAACCGTCATTGTTATCGTTATAGATTAATATAGATTACAAGGATACCGTTGTATTTTCTCCACGGATAAAAACCTTGGGCTAAAAATTGCTATAATCATAGGCTTTGCTCTAGTCAACCATGATATGCGTGATAACAATATAATGTGAGATCATCTCCCTACTTCTGGGGCGGTTGATGCTCAAGCACTTACTACGACACTTTTAATTTAGTATAGAATGTAAACGAATGCATTTAATTGCACAAAAAGAAAGGCCATCAGAAACAACACTTGGTGCATGAATTTCAACAACAATCCGACATTGTAGATACCCGAAAACTAGTTAGGTAAATCCAATACAAAGAGAAGTACTGAACTCCACGAATCAACAAAAAGAATGGCACAACCTCTAAATTTCACAAAATTGACTATACTAATTGGTGAATATCCTGGAATGTACATCTGATGAATCCTGAAAACCTGCTCTAATCAACCCCCGCCCCCCTCCCAAAAAAAAAAAAAAAAAAGACTAAATATTTAATATGGCACATTCTAATTTTACAGAATTCCTAGGCTGGCTCTCAAGGTGTAAAACCGAAACTAAGTAATGTACACTGACCCTACTCCAAATTACTTTTGCTGCCCAATCTTCGGGCGTGATCTCATGCTAGCTCGTCTTGCAACATCCCATGCCTTGGGTGGGGTATATACCCCGAGCTGTGCAGCAAAAAAGGATTCGTACCCAGGTGAATCAAAAGCAAACCCGGTGTGCTTTGATATTTCGCGTGGGAGTTGAGATATAGCATAACTCCTTGCCTCATCTGGCGTAAGCTGATTCCCTATCTCCAGCAGTTGTGTCCTACCAGTGTTATCTAGCTCATCTCTATGCATTTCTTGAATAATCTGATAATCATAGGGGAAGAACCATCTTTGAACCCTGTGTAACCAAATGAACAAAGTTGAATGGTGACCAAAAATTGGTGGGCAGGATAAAGAGGCCGCCAATTTAAAATGGACTATAGTTAATAAATGTCAAATTTTTTAAGCTATCTGTCACACATGCAAATAACATAGCTTACTCACTTAAATTCAATATGTTCACCTGTTCATAAAAATGTTTCAATTGTTGAAATGCAAAATATTTTTTAGTATCATGAGAGATGATGCCGCAGCATCCATTTTATCAAATGCACATTATAAAAGATTATCATCTCTTGAAACTGAGACCCTTTACGTGTAATAACAGTTAGACTTCCGGAGCATGACTCAACTTTGATATTTATCCTTGTGTTTCTTGATCTTAAGTTCTGTAACTAAACTAATGCATCCCTGATAGCATACTGTTATCTTTATCCATATTATGCATAAACCAAAATGGGTTCTTCAAATCTGAACCTTACCCTTGGTAAACAAAGTCACAGAAAAGTGCAGCAACAGGAACTAGAAGTAGCATGACATAGAAGTAGAATGTACTCATCAAGACATATATGACAAAATAAATATTCTCCTGCAGAAAATGAAACAGAACTAAAGTTAACAGCGTTCTTGATGGTTCAAAGGAAATTGACAAGATTTTCTTTTTCAACACAACACACCCAGAGTAGAAAGGGAATTCACCTGCCGATCATATGGAGTGGTAATCCCTGAATATATAAAAATAAAAATAAACCAGGCTAATATACTTCCACCAACACTAATATAGTGCCATCTAGTGATCGAATTACAAATCATAAGCAGTCGCAAGTTGACGGTTACTACAACACAAGTGAAGGCCATTGTACTGACATCCCAGAGTCCAAATACCTTGCCTGCTGAGTTTTTAGCACTTAAATTTGTTGTACTCACAAAATAGAAAAATATTAGAGACTGGTATACAGAAAAGAAGGCCCATATGGCCACAACTTTCCATTTGAAGAAAACATTTTTTATTCCTTCCATGTATAGTTCAGGATATTTCTTGGATAGAGATGAACTGACATCCTGCCAAAGGCACAAGTAACTAATTAAAACATGACATCCATGAAGAAAAACTGTAATGTAACAAGTGAAGCACAACTGCACAAGTCAACTGTTGGAAAGGATACCCTACCTTGTCAAATAATCCAACAATAATTACAGGCAACGCTGTGAAAATAACATTATATAATGACTGAAACCAATCATCATAGAATCTCTGACCAGAAAACCCAGTTTGAAATGTAAACCAAAACTGAGTAAGAGTGAAAGTGAGATTCTTGTAAAAGAAGTATATCACAACCTGCAATATCCAATTTTTAGAAGTGTTATTACAAATAAACAGTAACATGTGTATACATTGCAGTAAACAAAACATTATACCTTGCATATTCGCAAATATGACCATCGGCCATGAACAAGAAGCAAATCTGCAAGGTAACGGAACTGTGCAATAGCAAAATCACTGGCCATCACAGCTTGCATTCCCTCCATCCCACTTATGCCAACACCAACATGAGCAGCTTGAATCATGCTAACATCATTGGCTCCATCGCCAATACTCAGTGTTATTTTTTGTGCACCTTTCTTGACCATGCTCGTGACCTGTAAGCAGATATAGTGAATAAATCATGGAAAATTTTCATAAGCTAAACAACGCCAAATTTTACTAGGCAGTTACTTCAAGCACTCCTACTCACTAAGCCAAAAATTAAATCAAAATTAGCTTCTTGGACAACATAATCTCTACATATAAGCAAGATTAATAACTATAGCAGCAATAAGTCAATAAAGAAGTTTTTGACATAAAATACGAGCTTTACCTGTGCTTTCTGTAAAGGAGAAACTCGGCAGCAAACAACAGCATGACAATTCAAACTTAGATTCAGCAGCATCACTCTTAAACTTGGATCCAATGCATACATTAGACATTTTCCATCAATTACAAGAGCTAATTTTGGTCCAGATAAGGAGTGAAAATAGCTCTGTGCTTCCTCGAGGCATTTCTTCAGCTCTCTTTTCACTTCTTCTTTGATAAACCGTGCAATTTCCACTTGGTCACCCTAAATAAATTACAAATCAATGCAATTATTGCAGTCAGAAACACTTGAGAACTATGAGCAAAACATGGTAGCAAAAAGGGGCAGTACCCTGTCTTCAACTTCTCTAATTGCATCAGTTTCTGAACTAATAACAAATTGCTTCATCTCATTGTTGATCAAGTTGCATGCTGCAGCAAGAGGGTGGAAACAAGATATAAAATCATAACTGCTACACTTTTGGGAAGATTAACATAGCATAAAAAGAAAAAACAAAAATGTAAAGGCTCTCACCATAGGCTATGTTTATTGCTGTTTCAATCTTGTCCCCTGTAAGAACCCAAATTTTAATACCAGCTCTTTGAAGTGTCTCTATGCAAGCTGGTACTCCCTCTTGAAGCTTGTCTTCTATGGCTGTGCTACCAATTAAAATGAGATCATTTTCAATAAGTTCTGCCACCTGTATCATTTCAAGACATGTCAGTAAGAAGAGAATAATTCACATTAATAACTTTACACAATGAAATCCAAACATTCTGCACTCAAATTAAATTTTGACACCTAGGGATTGAGCAAATAGATTTTAAACCTAGTTTCTTACAATGTTTGTATCGGAATTGTTTTTAGAGATTATTTCAACAATCAATAATGCATATAATCAATCATTGTGATAATTGATTGTGACATAAGTTTTTTGGTTTGGATGTTTGTAAACAGTGGTTTGGATTACAATTTATATTATCAAAAACCTTTGAATAGTAACAATGACAGTTATTTTCTATCAATCAGATTATAATCTTGAAAATAAAATGCATCCAAACATGCTCTAAGCAGTTTCAAAAAGGAAATCATTACCATAAAAAATATGGTTGCAAATTGCGTAGCTGAGAATAATAAGAATAGCGTCATTGGCTTTTTTTTTTCTAATCATCATAAATCAGGATTTCACACTCTGGTTGCAGCATTTAATTTATAAAACAATGAAATGAAGCAAACTATTATAAGTAATTATCACTTTAGAAAATTAGAGAAATTGAAGAGAAGGTAAGACAGAATTTTTGGTTTCTATGTTCTGATGATGTATTAGACTGTCTTAGTTTTTAATGTTTTTCACTTTAATAGGATCCAAGTGAAAAGTGCAAAATTTATTGATTGTTAAAAACTAGCTCAATAAGCACCTTTGGGCACAGGGCCATTTTCACTTTATCAAAACCACAATTAGCCCATGTAACTGATGGCAATGTCTAATGTATGCATTGGGTCCAAGTTTCAGAGTAATGCTACAGAATGAGTTTTAATTGTCTTGCTATTTCAATCTGCAGAATAGCATAGTTGTTTCTTTCGAATGTTTTGGCAGTACTGAAGTTTAGTTGCAAAGACAAATATAGAGCTTAAATTAATAAGAAACATACATCTATTTCTTTTTAATTTTAACTCTTTAGAATCCAATGAAGTTGGACTGATGTAATGAAAAGCAAACAAGCAACCTAAATTGACAAACTTCTACAGAGAAATCATCAAAACGATATTTTAGTGAAATTTAGATACTCATTGAGGTAATCCATTCAACAAATATAAATTGTTTGATGCTAAATATGCGCATAAAAGCTTCCATCCAATTAGGATAAAGTGATAAACCGAACCTCATCCAATTTCTTTTCACGATCATTTAGGGAAGACTTGGCCTGGATAAACTTCTCATTCCAGCTGTCATAAACATCAGGATGCAATTCTTTGTACGCTAAGCATAATGTACGTAATCCAGCAGATCCAAATTGTTCCAAATGTTCCCTGGTGACTTTCTTGATATTATTATTACCATCAGTCAGTCTCTCGTAGATTACAGTATCAGCACCCTGTGAAAAGCAAGTTCCATTGAAAATGTCATCTTAGCCCAATCCAAGGATCCTTTTATTATTGTGGGGAAGCCTCAAGAAACCATTACCTTACAGTATAGTACAAGCCTTCCATCAGGATAACGACATACAACAGACTGACGCTTCCTTGTACTATTAATGGAACAAAGATTACAAAGTATGTTCTGAAGAAAATGTTAAAACCTTAAAATTTGAAGTGAACCAGTAGGGAGGATGGTTACCTATTAAACTCGAGCACATTTAAAATCTCATAAGACACATCTTGAATTTTGCCCATTTTCTCAACATGAGATTCACGAACATATATCGTAGTAGGGGTGCGTCTGACAAAGAATCATAGTGATTTGCATCAACTCAAACTGAAATAACTTTAAATCTAACAGTTCTGTTGACAGTTGCAGAAGCAACAATAGAAAGGCATACATACAAACATACACATACACACACACATATATCCTTCCTTATATTGTTTTTCTAGATTTTTTACATATATATAGTTTGTATCAGTTTGTATTATATAACAATATACGCACTTGTTTAATAATATTTTAAATTATTTTTTTACTTATTATAGACATTTCTTATCATTATATTAAACATAATTTTTTTATTACGATTATTTAATTTATTATACTATATTAAGCTTTATTTAATTTTTTGTTGTTTAATGATATAACATATTTAATTTTTTATTATTATATTATATATTAACCTTTATTTAGTTTTTATTACTGCTATTTTTAATTATTATATCATATATTATGTTTTATTTAGATTATTATTATATTATTATATAATTATATATTAAGCTTTTAAATAGTTTTCATGTTTTATAATACTCATTTTTATTATTATTATTATTCTTTAATTGATTATATTATGTACAATTTACATAAGAAAAAAAAAAAACCATTGGACACAAATTGAGGCCCAAAAAATGAAATCAGACGAGAGGGAAAAAAAAAAGGAACACTCTGAAATGAAACCCTTCGATGCACTGTTAGTTAGTGTTTCCCCAATGGAAGAGGAAGATAAAGCAGATGGACGAGTGAAAGGTCAGCGATGGCAAGAAGGAAGCTGCAGAGGCTATCCAGCAATGGCACAAACGGAGGAGCGACTGCAAAAACTGCAAATGACAGCAATTTTCCGCCAATGGCGCCACAACAGCCACTAGAGCCAGTGCTCTGCAATGAGTGTCTTACAAGAAGGCCACTCCACTCTACTACCCCATGATTGACTACTACGTTATCATATATTCATACTAACAATTAGCAGATGAACACTACAAAATCCAAGTTGTCCAACTATGGAGTTTTCCTTTTACATACAACTCAATTTGTTCTATTAGGTACATAGGTTGCCTACTTTCTGTGTATTACACCCTTTTAATATTTTATAGTTTGATCTCTGTGTTAGCTGCCAAACTGCCAGTTAGGAATTAGTTGATTCAGTTCTCTATAAATAGCTTGCAGTGGACTAATCAAAGTTGAGTTTTTACATTCTAAGATCAATACACATTTATGATTCACTTTTCATTCTCCTCTCTCATACCCTTATATGTTCCAAGATTATGACATTTTAAAATGATAAATAAGACATTGTTAAAGAGTAAGAAACAAAACATGGATGGAGTGAAAACCGCATGTTTGAATACACAACAGATGCATGTTTATACAACAGATGCGTGTTTATGTAGGTTAATTACATTAATTATACATAAATAGAAGATATTTTGGTACTTTTGAATAAAATATTATGCGTCTATAAACCGCAATTATTAATAAATCAGAATGTTTTGATTTTCAACACTTTTCCTCAAGCAAAAACTTACTAAGCTCTCCACTTGCTAAAACGAATAATTTATTCTCAATAAAAAAATAGATAATTTCAAAAATTAAGCTCCACCAAAAGCAATAGTTAGAAAAGCAATTCAGGATGCTAGAGAAGCCAAAGAGAAATGCTATAAAAAAATAGCTTAGCCAAATAGTTGGAACCATTAACAAGAAGAGAAAATTCATGACAAGCAAAGCAAGGTCCGTTTTTCTTAAAATCACATTTGGAAGCTTCAGACCAATAATGTTGGAGACCAAAATTATTTACACTTGAAACAAGGTCTATTGCTTCTAGGACAAAGATGAAACCAATACACCTGGGACATAGACAAGGACCAATGCATTCGCGACATAGACAAGGCCAATGCGATTGGGACAAAGTTAGGGCCAATGCGATTTGGACAAAGTTAGGACCAATGCATCTAGTACAAAGATGGGGTTAATGCATTTTACGGATAAGTAGATCAAAAGATTTCAATCATGATGACAATTGTCTCACTCAAAAACACATCAGCAATGTGGTAGCAAACAACAGCAGGGGGTAACAATAAAAAGATTTTTCATTGAAAAATGAGTGATGAACAAAAGGGTGAACCTACAGCAACATGAATAGTGTAGAAAAGTTGTTTGCAGAGAGGAAATGGGTCCACAGCAAAACTCGCCAAATAAACCTAAAAAATATAGGGTTAGGGTCACCCAAGGGTGGCGACCATCATGTTGAAAGCGCGTTGGCAAACAAGCAGTGCATTGGAGAGTGTGAGTGGAGATTTGCCAAAGTGTTTGTCGAGGATGAATAAATTGACAGTTGGCGATCCTTGTGTTGTGGCAGCCAGTTGAATACTTGCTAGAAAAGTCGTTGATGGTGACAAAAGTGGCCGGAAATGTCATAATATAGGTTGCTTGAAAGAGATCAACAAAGGGAGGAGCGAGTCAAGTTATACACGATTTGCCAAACATATATCTCTAGGGACAATAAGTCCACCAAGAGGACACGATTCTTGAGATCACTTTATGAGACTTTGATACCATGTTAAAGAGTAAGAAATGAACATGGATGGACTAAAAACCGCATGCTTGAATATACAGCAAATGTGTGTTTATATAGGTTAATCACATTAATTATACATAAATAGAGTATATTTAGTTTCCTCATAATCAAATATTATGTACCTATATGCCGCAATTATTAATTTCAACAATAATAAATCAATTAAGGAAGCTTTGGGATCTTCAACTTAACCAAAAGAACATTATGCATTCCATGTAGCTCTTATTATAACTTTTTATGATCATTTTGTCCCTACTAAAAGGAATGCAGATTCTGTGTCCCAAGTCCCAACTGTGTCTCTTTGTGCTCGATGTACTCACTCACTAACAAGTCTTCTTTTATAGCCACTTAAGCAAAAGACCATAATATATCAAGATTTTCAGTGAGCTGGCATCAACCAATCAACCTTTCATTCACTGTTCCCATCAAGCTATGTTTGCTACTCACAAAGAAGCATACAATCTTATATTGTTGGTAACCTAATATCACTGAGCAATTAGTGATGTCACATTTTCATACAACAGCAAACCAGCCAACCAGCAAGAGTCCAAAGGCTTGTTTGCAGCTTCAACTGTTTTACTCTCTGAATTCAATTCCTACTGGTTCAATTAACAACAAAGAGTAAAACAGCATATAATTTTGAAGTTGCAACTGAAACAAATTTAGATGAAAGACAAGTGGCAGGATCACTGAAAATCTATTCAGTAAGCAGGATGTCACAAAATCTGGACACATGATCTACATCCTATTGAAATGGGCATACCACCAATGAGGTTGTAGCTGGTTGCAAAATTAATCTTGGAGGTTCAATACTTAATCATACTGTCCCCCCCCCCCCCCCCCCCCCCCCCCCCCCCCCCCCCCCACCCCCCAACCCCCCCCCCCCCCCCCCTTAAAATAAATAACTTAATAAAAAACAACAC
>JAMLFT010003790.1:0-21150 GCA_026544285.1 Pachyrhizus erosus | reverse complement strand
ATAAATATTTCTTCTTTCTTTTCAAGGTTTCATATTTTCTCTCTTGTATTAATTAAAATTCTCAAATAACTTATAAGGAATACTTATTTATGTAAATAATTTTATTTAATTTTAAACAACTCAAAATTACATGTGATACATTAAAATAGTATTTTTTATAAACAATTTATTAAGTAATTCTCATTATAGATACCCTGATATACATATAATACAATATAAAATTTTTATATTACTTTCATTTATATATTATAGAAATTCATTAGTTTAATAGTTAAGTGTTATTTTTGAAATTTAAAGTTACATGTTATAATCCTATTTTTATTATTTTGATAATTTATTCTCTTATTTTCACATATTATATCATCATGTGATATCATAGACACTTCGTCATTTACATCATTTGTCATTATATCATTTGTTAGTATCACAAATAAAATTTTTAATGAAAAATTAATAAATAAATAACATTAAACAATTATAATATTGATTATTTAATTAAAATTTGAAGGATCAAAATTATATGATTGTGATATTTATTTTTTCAAATAATTTTATTATGCTCATATTTAAATCAAGAGAATGATAAAAAGAAAAAAAAATCAAGCATCACATACGATCAAGTCACTTATCCTCTAAGAATCATGATTTTTCCTACAGTAATTTAAGGCAACACTAGATTTTGACTCTATAGGATGCAAATTTAGATCCTTTTACAATTTCTCAAACAATTTAGTATTTATTTTACTTTCATCTGGATAAATATTGTTTATTCTCATAATTAACATTTTCCTTTCTCTATAATATGATTTATACATAAAAACATAAAATTTACTAATAAAATGCAAATGCATATCTATCATGAGATATTTATCTATGGGTCGTTATAGAGATTGGATAAGAATGAATGACAAATCATTTAGACTAATTTCTAAAGATCAAGAAATGTCTAATTATTCTTATTTTTGTGTCTTCTTATATCGTATCTTATTTTTCTCGTTATTTAGATATTTATTATTATTGTTATCTCTTTATATACACAAACGTGTGTGCACACCTAAATTTACATATTTTTTTATTTTTATTTTCATATTATATTTTTTCAAATTTTTTATGTAATTTTTTTTAATTAGAACACATAAATAATAACAAAACAATCTAGTAGGTCAAATTGACCTACCCTACTTTAAACATCAAACAATGTTTTTCTCCAAGCATCTAAGAGAATAAAGCAACTTCAAATTTAATTTACAATTGTAGTCATAATCTAATTGTACATCTATTGATTTTAAGGAAAAAGGACAAAATTATTTTTCATTATTGACTTGAAGTTGTTTAAGTAACTAAAGGTAATATAAGGTTTGTTTGATTAAGCAGTGTATAATTAGTTAAAGAAAGAAACATACCTTAATCACATGTATGTATATGATTTATGTCAAAAAAATTTTTAAAGAAAAGAGAAATAATATATATGATTTAAATAATCTTTTGATTCATATAAAATGAACTTTTTTATTTTAATCTTTTATTTTTTTTATTTTAGTTCTTATTATCAAATAATAGTGTGAGCTAATAACATAACAATGACGTTGATTGTTTAATAACTTATCACATTTCTCAAATAGTTTAATATGATAGTCATATTTAATTTTTTGATAATAAATTATGTTTTTAAATTTTTATTAGTTAGATTGATGTTATTTACTATTTTGAATATATAAAAATTTAAAATATATTTTTAAAAAAAAAATTTATACATAACTATCATATTAGACTACTTGATGACGCGATAAGTTAATAAACTGTTAATATCATTATTACGTTATTAGTTAACATTATTACTTGACAATAAAAATAAAAATAAAAATTTAAAATTTTTAAAAAATTAAAATAAAAAACTTTTCATTTATAAAAATCAAAATGTTATGTAAACACGCACATGTCATTTAAAGTGAAAAAGAAGTTTTAGTGTGAAAGATAAGAGGATTTAATATGAGCCATTAAATTAAAATAAACGGTCAAGATAAAATGGTTGACCTAAAATCTCATGTGATCGCTTTTCTGTTCTACCACGTGTACTCTCTGCTATCGAGTCTCCCATGGATCTCTCCCTCTCTGCCCCTCTTCCGTATACATTTAGACTCTGACACTCAATCTTAATTTTCTTTCCTCCTAACGCGCTTAACACCGTTTTGCATTTCCTATTAAACTAGCGTATTGTAAGACACAACGAATGGTGTGTACAATTTTCATATATTTGCCTCTTTCTTTTCTCACCCATTTGAGAAATTCTTCAAATTTTTTACCCTTTTTTTATTACTTTAAGAAAAAAATTTATCATTTCTTTGTTTCAATCTGATCCACTACTTTGTTTGCTGATGTAAGTATCTTTTAAATAAGCATTTCTTGTTTTTTGGGTCAATGGCTGGTTCATGCACATTGCAGCAGTTCAATTTTGCGCATTGCCCATCCAAATTTAGTCACCTGCATACATGATAAAAATAAATAAAATAAAAATTATCTTACCATTTCAGTCTTATGGGTCGAAGAGTAGGGAAGAGTTCGAAGTCAAACTCGACGTTGCGTTCAGTGATTGGAGAAGATGATGAGAGAGGGTTGAAAGAAATGGTGATTCTGGCAAGACTAAGAAGAATATGTGAGAGAGCAAAAAGAGTAGTTAGAGACCTAATTGCTCAGGAGAGTGCACGTGGGAGAATAGAAAAGCAGTCACGTGAGATTTTAAGTGAACCTTTTATCTTGACCATTTATTTTAGTCTAATAACTTTTATTAAATCCTTTTCATCTCTCACTATAAAACTTCTTTTATATCTAATATGGCCTCTCTCTTTCTATATATTTAAATAAACAAGTATCAAAGAAGCACGCTGAAAGATTTATCACTATTTTGGCTTAAATATTGTTGATAGAATAATTCAAAATTTAAATTTGAAATTTTTATGATGTTTTTAGATTTTTAGATATTATCTATATTTTAAGATTTGTTTTCTTTTTTAATATCATAATGCAAAATATATAAAAGAAGATCCTTTTGATGAGAGAAGATCACTAAAAATGAAGAAAAAAATATAAAAAATCCTAATATTACTAAAATCACATCTAACAATCATCTCAACAGTAGAAAAAAAATTTCAATATTTTTTTTTACTTAATCTTCACGTTTTTCCATAAAAAAATTTTTTGTTCAACAACATGTCTAACAACAAATGTTTTCCTGACTAGAACTTTATTCCAATGTTTTATTTTTCTTTATAGTAAATAAGTCAAATCTTGTCTTATTCTTCTCTATTGAAACAAATGTAATATGACGATAAAAATTATCTTTAAGACCATTCTCAGTTTATTTATTTTAGGACCATTTTTTTCGTAATTTATCTTGTGAGTAAATATAGTAAATTTAATTTTTTTTTCTAATAAGTAATTATGATCAAAGTTTTGGTATTATGCACTCGCATATTGCTGTCATTTAGCATAAAAGCATTGATCTTGGGAGGATGGAACTTGGAGGTTGTAATTTCCACAGGCCTTACCTATATTTGATTATAGGTTCCAAAGAAATTGAGAGATAAAGAGTCAAAGAGAGATACAGAAGAAGAGAAAGAAGGGATAAAAAAAGTAACACATTCTAAAGTGTATTAATGTAAACATATATGTTATTGTTCAAAGAGACATGTGCCATATTATCTTCTATTAATTTATTATTACTTTTTTGGAAGTTGAAACAATTGAAAAAGACAGAGAAAAAAAATATGGAAAAAGGAAAAGTCTAAATAAAATAGATATTTTAAAGTGTGCAATTTAAATCGTTATTAAAATATATACATATACACAAATATTTTATGTCAATTCATTATTAAAATTTTAAAATTTGTTAAACTATATACATATATGTATATTTTATTTTTAATATTTATATTTACTAAGTTAAATTTTGCATATTATGTAGTCTTCCCCTGAATATGGTGTTCTATATTGTCACCCACTCTAAACATACTCAAGGACACCACTATTAATAAGCATTGGGTGGATTTTGTCAAAGAAGGTTGTGTATTCACTACAAATATGGTTAAAGCATATTATCTAACATCTTGGTAGGTGCAATCTTAAGGAAAAAGATATAGATAAAAATATGTTGGGATGTTTGTTAAAGATGATTTATGTAAGAATTAAATTTGAAATCAATCGGTTCACAATTGTTTGATTCTTTCTTAGGTATGATGCTATAACATGTGACAAAGTGAGTAAGGCGTGTATTTACTTTTGTGCTCTTGTTAGGTCTATTGTTAGTAACAAAGCTAATCCACAAATTTCCAATCCCAAAACCCTTCCAGATGTTGAGTTCCAATTAAAATACCTTTTTAACTAACATAAATTATAACTACATCTATCCATTATTTATTTTAATTCACCGAATTAATATCTTAAACCTTCTAACTCTAAATATCAATCATATGACACAAAGAATGGTTTATGCATGAAATGTGTCTTGTGACCTTGACCATTTAATCAATGATATACTTTGCATAATTGATTAAATGACCTAAATCACATCATTTTTTTTTATGTTATGACTATCCTGATTATTAAAATTGAATAGTCAATTAAATAAATGACTTTAATCAATTATGTAATAATCTTAATCAATTAATATGACACACATATACAGAGGATATAATTTTTTTTATAAATTTGTTAAACTTTTCTTCTTATTTCATTCAAACCAAACAACTTTATTATTTTATTTTCACTTATTTCTATTAAATCTAACAATCTAACATTTTAATTTATTTTCACTCTATTTCTCCTTTCTTTAATTATTTTTCTTCTATTTTCTTCTATTCCATTTCAATATTTCTCTCTTCACAACCAAATAATACATCTAAGGGAAAAACCCCCTTTCTTCTTTTTCAACGAAGAAAGTACCAAGTTGGAATGAAGGGATGGTTTCAAAGTTTTAATTTTTTTTTTCTCATTACTTACTACCATAAATGAAAAATTCTTTCCAAGTTTGCACTCTATGTTTTCTTTAAAAACGAAGAACAAATTAATATAAACATCTTAAAAGTGTTTTAATATTTTGGTTTTATAAGTAGGAAATGAAAAGCCAATCTTTAAAACATTATGACAAAAAGAGGTACTCAAACGATTTTTTTTTTTTTTTGGTATTTTGATTTTTAAAGACAAAAAATTCTTATAAAACACATAAAGTATCTTATATATCGCGGGGAAATGAATTCCTTACACCTGCACATTTACGAAATCTTGAATAAGAATCGTTGAATTCGAATAGTTGAATTAAGATTAGGTGGTTTACAATTTAAACGTGTATTTTAAATCAGATATGTCAAAATAATATGAGTTGTCTGATATTTATCCAATATTTTTAATTGGCTTACTACGTGAATTATGAATTATCTAACTGTAGTAAATCTAAAATATCCCGATGATTAGTTTTTGCTTAGCATCATCTAGCTAAGAGGACTCCTATACGGTTATATAGAGACTAAAGGTTAGTTTATGTGTACGAATTTAGTTAGGCTTGAATTGTATGTGTAGCTGTAACCTTATTCAAAGTTTATTTGGCATATTTAATTAGGCGAAATTAAATGTGGAATTGACCTTGTTCAATTAAGCTTTGGTCGCTTTCTCTATTTTTTTTTAAAATAAATTTGTATAATAACACGTGCTTATTTACAATTTACAATATTTTTATATTATTATAGTTTTTAAAAATATTTATCTATTATTTTTAATTTTATAAAACTACATGCTAGTAATGTTTTTTACTTTTGTATGAGATTTATAGTTTGAGCGCGTTGTTTTTGAATATAAATGAAAATTATTATAACTTAATTTGATCTAAATTAAAATATTATTTATTAATTTGTTGCCATGAACTAAAATGTTAACAAAATAATGAATATTTTTGGATAAATATATTATTGTGATGATAATAAGTGGCATACGATTAAAATAGAAAAAATGTTTTAAATTTTTTTAAAGATAAAGAGACTACATGTAAAAATGTCAAACGCATTTTTAAATGCATATTTTTAGCCATAAGAAGCATGGAAAATTAGAAATATTAGTTAAGAACTTGGTTTTGTATGCAATATGAGTTATTTTAAAAAACTTGAGTAAAAATATTTTTTTTATCACAATAAGATTCTTTTTATATTTTTTGCAAAATCATCCCTTTTAAAATATTTTGATTTATGTTAATAATTAAAAATGTAAAAGTTACAAAATAATGTTAGTTGTAAACTTCAAATTAGAGAAACTTATAAAAAAAATCAAAGAAAATAAAAAAGGATATAAAGTTATCTTATATAGAGAAAGAAGATAAATTTTTTTAATAAAACAAAAAAGAGAAAGAAGATACAAAAAAGTAAAAAAAAGGTGAAAAGATGAACTTAAAAAAATTAAACAAATAACAAAAGAGAAACCTCTAAGAAAGAAGGAAAAGTAAACAAATATATAAAATTAAAATTCTTAAACAAATTAAACCTTTTTTCGTTGCACAATAATATATATATTTTTCTTTTGTGAAACGCTTCCTTTAATTAAAACCTTGTATTTTGATTTTTAAGGCAAAAACTATTTAATAAAACACATATCAAACAGCCCATATATCTAGTAAAAACAAAAAAAATCCATATATCTTCATAAAATGAATTTCCTACATTTACGCAGTCATGAATTTGAGTCGTTGCATGAAAATCGGACGATTTACATTTTAAATGTTTATTATAAGTGAGATAGTATATTAGGCATATTTAATTAGGGGAATTCAATGCACTCGTTCAATTAAGTTTTGGGTTGCCAAGTTCTCGACCTGCTTTCTGAATAAAAAGATATAAGGTTGTTGTCACTTGTAACGGTCATCTATAATGTCATGATATAATTAATCAGAAAAAAAAGTATAATGACCTGATAATTATAAAAGGAAAAACTTAACAACAAAGAGGATAATATAAATGACGAGGACATGTAGTAATAGTAGAAGTAAAACTCACCATTTAAGACAACCTATAACATTGTACACAGTAACATTTTCTCCATTTTAATTTGCTCTTAAAACTGTCACATTGACACATGCAGTGACGTATTAACTATTTAACATTTTCTTATTGGGAAATATCTCTAGGGGTGATTAAGAAAGGTCAGCAATAAAGACAGTTATCCTTGCTGTCTATGTCCATGCCTCTCACACACAGATTTATTCATACATGAAATATATTATATATTGATAATTATTAAGTATGTAGAACTACACTGTCTTATTTGTAGGTCTCATCCTCCAATGTTTGTGCTTGTACAGCACGTTAAGCAATAACCTTGCTCATCTGCGGAACAACAGCCATGACGGCAATACCCTCTTCCTCCAAATCCTCCTTGGCCAGGGAGGCCACCAACACCAGGCCATCCTCCACCTTGGCCAGGGAGGCTACCAACACCAGGCCAGCCTCCACCTCCAGCAGCAGCAGCAGCACCACCACCACCATGGAAGCCACCGCGAGGAAATCCACCATTACCAACACCACGGAAGCCACCAGCACCGGGGAAGCCTCCGCCACTACCACGGAAGCCACCACGACCCCAAGGGAAGCCACCTCCACCAGGGATGGTACCATCAAAGCGAGGGAAGCCATCACCACGACTAGGGTTAGTCTCACCAGTAGGGCTACCCCCACCAGCATTAGAGGCCGCCACTGCCACCTCCGCGAAGATCAAAAGAAGCATGGCCAACAGGCCTAGGATAAGTACTATTGCTATCTTTGAACCCATCTTTCAGTAGTAAACTACAACAGAAATACTTAAATGGGATATGTTTGGTGATGGAGGATGAGAAAATTAGTCGGAAATATACTCTATATATAGGATGAGAGGAGAGAGAAGTATGACCTTTCTCTTAATTGGCTCCGTAGCGTATATTAACTCAGTCTTTACTAAAGTTAACTAAGAAGCTAATTGTTCTTGATCTCCACTTCAATTTCCTTCTCCATTTTCAACGGTAAAAAGTCGTAGGATATGAAATTGAAGGACAGTATAATTACTGTGCGTAACTACATGCATGTATGAACTTGCTATGCAATGCAAAAGCATAGGAGGACACTAACAACTTATTTGATACTCGATAAGAAAAAGAGATAGAAGAAAATATAAATATAATAACTTAATGATATGATAAGAAGAGAGATAGAAAGAAATTAGTTTGTGTTAAAAGCGTGTTTAATAAGATAGAGGATCCACCTATCTTACCTGAAAAGTGGAGAAATAGATACCTAATGCTAGTTTGCTATCTTAATTTAAAGCTCAAAAGTTAAAAAAAGTTCTTCAAGACAACTAAAAATCAATAAATCACCAATAAATATAGTTAGGAAAATTCGTTTTTTCTTTGCTAATTTTGAGATTATTAAATTTTAGTGATAAATTTTTAAAAAATTATATATAGATTATTCTATCACTAATTTTAATTTTTTACTTATACATTCGGTATTATTTTCTAATTAAAATTACAATTATATTTTGATAATTTATATTAGCATTTAATACAAGCCATTAATTATAACATGAATTATTAACGTAAATCTTCATTTTTGAATAAAAAATAACACAAAAAATCTTAAGAAATGACTTCTAATTAAGTTATGTCTTAATTTATTACCACCGAATGCGAAATGGTGGGAAAAAACCACTAAAGTCAATTTTACACGTTACTATATATTTTATTCAAAGGTTGTCTTTGTAACATTCTTCATTGTGATTCCTTTTGAATTTTTATACAGTATAACTTCAAAATTAATATTTAGAGTGGTAACTTTAATAAAGACGTATTTACGTAATCTTAAAAAAAAAAGTCGTATTTCCGTATTTAACTTACTTAAAGCAACTTTTTAACATAAAATCATGTAAATTATTTTCTAAATTAAAACTTTCACAATCCTCATCAAGATTCGTTAGTATTCTTTTTTATTATTTCATATAAAGTCCTAGTACAGAGAATGTTTATGTCAGCAAGTCTTTCATCCACAAGTTAGTAAATTTTAGAATAAATTATATAAATATTCGCTGAGATATTCTAAGATTATATAAATGTCTTCTATTTTTTAAAACTTACATTGGATTTTTGTATATGAAAAATTAGTATAATGTATAAAAAAGTGTCAATATATTTTTCAAACATTAAAAGAGTAACTATAATGTATAAAAAATATTAGTATATAATTTTAAAAATAATTATAAAAAATAATTTATCAGTGACAAAATTTAAAAACAAAAGTGAAATTTTTATCACTAATATTAACATCACTAAATCTTTAGTGACAAATATTTAAAAATTATATATAAATTGATTCATCATTAAAGTTAATTTTTTTTAGTAAATTACGGTATTGTGTAAGGATATAAAAAAAATAACATTTATATAATTTTATAAAAGTTTAGGAGATTTTTGTGTAATTTATTTTAAATTTTATTTTTTTAAGACTCGATGGAAGTCCCTGGCTACGATATTTTGATATTTTATTTTTATAAAAAAAGGAGTCAAGAACAAAAGTTTTCCTTTTTGTAGACAGAATTGTTTTGTGGCTATGTGCTGCGCCGTTTGCCAAGGTGCTAACGTCAAATGACATTGCAATATGTGGGAAATATGATGAGGTTTTTCTTCCATTACACAAGTATTTTAAATTTCAATAAAACACATCAATAAAATAAATTAATAAAAAAAATATATTATTATTATTAATAATGAATATTTTGTTATATTAAATATTAATAGTCAAAGAGAAACATCATTTATAATCAAAGAACAAAAACTTTATTAATATGATATATTAAACTTTAAATTTTAAAAATTAAATTAAATTAGGAACGATTAAGACTATTTTTGGTAGTTTATTAATATGATATATTAAAAATTAAATTTAAACTAGGAATGATTAAGACTTTATTTTTCTGGTAAGTGACATCAATATTGGAGAGGGAATAAGAGTTGCTATTGCCAAACAAGTTCGCCCAAAAGTGATATATTGGTCATGCGGGTATCACGCACACCGAGGCCCCTGAAAGGCTTAGGTCTCGTTATCACATTCCAGCATCAGATATCCCCATTTTAGAACCAAATCATATCCCTGCACAACTCATCAATTTTATTGCACACACCTTGGGGGAGCAAGAAGGATTGCATAGAATATAATGGAATGGAGGAAAGGACTGATTCAGTGAGCCATAGGCTACCTGCACTATTCAAGTGCTTACCCCTTCCAAGAGGTAAGGCGAGATTGGACTTTTGGCCCATTAGGAATTTATTAATAAATTTTTTACAAACAATAAGTATATTTTTAGCAAATAATTATAGTAGTTAAAGTTAGTAGTAAAAAATGTGAAAGAATTATTTTTCTTTCAACTTAGGATATATGAAAAGAATTAGCACAATTTTATAATAGAAATAAATGTGTAAGTGGATAGAAAATATGTTGTAAATTAATGTCTAGAAAAAAGTGATTTTTAAAAGTATAAATCAATTTTAGAAATAATAAGAGAAAAATTTAGTATGTTTTATGGTTATAGCACAATTTGATATAATATTATCATACTTGGATTGGTCATTAACTTAGTTGAAGTAGTGAGTTATAAGGTTAAGAATGAACTTAGAAAGTTAATAGTTCATCCACACGACTTATTTATATTATAAAAATTATAATTTTTTTGTTTGCTACTTTGCTTGCAGGATAACAAGGTTATCACAATTCATAGACATAACCATAAACAAAAATAAGACACAAACACAATTATCATAAAGAAAGCCAAGACTAATAAAACTATCATAAACTACTACTTATTCACACAATTATCATAAAGTTACAAACAAAATTCACACAAACAAAAATAATGAGGTTATTATAATATGACATTTTATAATCACTTTGTGTCAATGAAAGGAAAAACTTAACTAGAAAGAAATGAAGATATGTAGTAACAGCATAAGAAAAACTCACGATTTAGGACAAACTAAAACTTTACACAGAGTAGATTTTCACCATTTTAATTTGCTCTCGAACTTGGTCACACAGGCACATGCAGTTACGTATTATTCAACATTTTCTTATTGAGAAATAACTCTATTGGTAATTAAGAAAGGTCAGGAGAAAAGCAGGCCTCCTTCCTGACTATAAGTACGTAGAACTACGCTGTATCATTTGTGATTCTTATCCTCTTTGGCCTGGGAAGAAGGCTCCACCAGGGAAGACGCCACCAGGGAAGACACCACCAACACTGCCAGGGAAGACACCACCAGCACCACCAGGGAAGACACCAGCGCCACCAGGGAAGACGCCACCAACACTGCCAGGGAAGACACCACCAGCACTACCAGGGAAGACACCAGCGCCACCAGGGAAGACGCCACCAACACTGCCAGGGAAGACACCACGACCACCGCCAGGGAAGCCGCCATTACCACCACCAACAGGAAAGCCACCACGATTACGAGGGGAGCCACGACTACGAGGGGAACCACCACCACTAGGGAAGGTACCACTAATGCCCGGGAAGCCACCACCACCAACACCAAGGTTACCACCACCACCAGGGTTACCCCCAGCGCCAGCAGTGGCTAACACCTCCGAGGAGATCAAAAGGAGCATGGCCAATAGGCCTAGGATAGGTAATATTGCCATCTTCGAATCCATCTTTCAGTAGTAAACTACAACAGATATACACAAATGAGATATGTCTGGTAATGAAGGATGAGAAATTAGTCGAAAATATACTCTATATATAGGAGCGGATCAGAGAGAAGTAGGACCTTTCTCTTATTTGGCACTATCGTGTATATTAATTCGGTCTTTTATAGAGTTAATCAATAGCCTAATTGTTCTCGATCTCCAGCTCAATTTCCTTCTCCGATTTCAATGGTAAAATGGTGAAGGCTATGAAATTGAAGGATAGTATTTATTGTGGGTGACTACATGCATGTATGAACTTGCTATGTAATAAAAAGATCAGTGATACTACGTGATAGAAAGATAAAAATAGAGAAAATTAGTGAGTGTAAAAAAAGTATTTTGAGAGATAACGTATTCGCCTACCACTACTCGAACAGTAGAGAATTAGACATCTAATGCTAGTTCGCTATCTTAATATTTTTCTTATTTACCATAAAGTATAAAATAATTTAAAGGTCAAAGTTAGATAAAGTTCGCTAAAACTATTAAAAGTCAACAAATTACTTAATAAATATAGTCCCAAAAAATTGTTATTCCCATACTAATTGTTAGGTTACTAAATTTTAGTGACGGGTTTTTGAAAAATTATATATAGATTATTCAGTCATTAATTTTAATTTTCTTACTCATATTTTCTGTATTGTTTTCTAATTAAAATTACAATTTTATTTTGATAACTTATACTAACATTTAATACAAGATAAGTGAAACTTTATTTTTTAATAAAAAATAACCCAAAAAATACTTAAGAAATGGCATGTAATTTAGTTTTGTCTTAATTTAAATTGAATGTCAAATAATAACAAAAAAAAAAATTGTATGTCAAATACGAAAATGAAATACCACCGAGTGCCTAGATGAAATGGTGTGAAAAAAAAAAACACTAAAATCAATTTTACACGCTACAACGTATTTTCTTCGAAGGTTGTTTTTTTTAACATGATTCACTGTGATTCCTATTTAATGTTTATATACAGTATAACTTCAAAATTAATATTTAGAGTGGTAACTTTAATAAAGTCTTATTTACGTATTCTTAAAAAAAAAGTCATATTTACGGGTATAACTTACTTAAACTAACTGTTTAACATAAAATCATGGTTATGAATTATGAATATTATAGGTAAATTAATATTTTGCATTAAAATTTTCACAATCCTCATTAATTAGTAAACATTTTATTATTATTTTTATATAAAGTCCAGTACGGAAAATAGTTATGTCTTGTCTTTCATCCACCACTTAATTAATTTTATTTTTTTTAGTTTCAATGGAAGTCCTAGCTACGCCATTTCAAATTAAAAACAAGAAAATAGTCAAGAACAAGAGTTTTCCTTTTTATAGACAGCTGTGGCTATGACCAGCGCCGTTTGCCAAGGTGCTAACGTACGTCAAATAAACCGTTTGCTGTGGCTATTATCACACGTTTTTATTCCATACAAAAATATTTTAAATTTAAATAGAACACATCAATAAAATAGATTAATAAAAACATTATATATTTATTATTAATAATTAATAGTTTGTTATTAAATACGAATAAATTAAAGAGAAACATCTTTTAAAATTGAAGGGGGAATTCTTTATTAATATGGTATGTTAATATTCAGATTTTAAAAATTACATTTAAATTTGAAGAACTAGAACGTGACAACAGGAGGCATATCCCTCCCCAAGTCTCTAAAATCCCATCATCAGGCGATGCCCACCATTGTTGATTCAGGTTGCTACTCTTAGCCAACCATTGCGCCAAGAAGTCAGCGATTTTATTTGCTTCAGGAGGGATGTACGTGAAGTCGATATTAGGGGGGAATGTAACAGTTGCCACAAAAGATTGCCCAAAAGTATATTATTGGCCATGCGGGTATCACGCACGCCAATGCCCTGAAAGGATTTAGCTATAGGTTTTGTGATTACCATATTTCAGCATTTGATATTCCCATTTTTTTTTACCAAATATTCATAGCCCTGCACAGTCAACTTTGTTGCACACACCTTGGAGGAGCCAGAAGGATTGCATAGAATATTATGGAGGAAAGGACTAATTTAGTGAGCCATAACCTACCTGCCCTATTCTAGAGCTACGGATGCTTTTCAATCAAATTCACGAATTGAGTACTCAAAGACTTGGAGCAAATGAACCTAGATTTATTCAAATTGACCATATTTGCTGAAGCCACACAAAAATAGGAGAGCATGAATGAGATCACTTGCGCTTGGTGTTGCAATCAGAATAGAGGACTCCTCATCAACGTTTTCTATGAAGTGGCTTTTAAAAACAAAAAATGAGTTCGGAAATCGATTGCGTGTAGAAAAGATATTAATATCTTACAACATCTGTCCTAAAATAATTGTTTTTAATTCAATATATAAAATTGATATAACTTTTAAATATTTATTTCATCTCTTTAAAAGAAAACAACACAATTTTAAAGATTTATTTATACAAAACTAGAAATTTTATTTAATGAATCAATTTGTTATTATTTACAAAAATGGATGATTATTAATATTTATTTTTATATTTTAATTTTATTTTACTTTTGTTTATTAGTTCGACAAAAGTGGTATCTTACTCTTATATATTTTCATGAGTAAAGGAGAATTAGAATTATACGATTTTTTGACGATTTTTTGGTAGAAAATCATTTTGTGTTGATATTTTTTAGTTTTGAATTTTAATATTTTAGGTTTTAAGTAATTCACATTGCACAAAAAATAACACAACACAAATGATTATACGTGAGACTCTTAAAAGTTATATAACGAACGGAGACAGTGTTTACAATACATCGACACTATAGTGTGTTGGGTGAATTTTTTAAAAAATTATTATTATTTAAATTCAAATTATTTCTTATTATTTTTATTATATCCAAATAAAAAAATATATTAAAAAAGATTAATCAATTAAATACATGATGATATTTGCAGTCATATGTATATTTATACATTTTTTTGATGTATAAAGATAATATAAATACACATATACTTTAACGAAGTAATGCTAAAATGATTAATTTGATTATTTATTTATTATGAAATAAACTTGTGACTATATAACATAAAAAAAACAAGTATTTGTTTTTAAAATTATTATTATTATTATTATTATTATTATTATTATTATTATAATCCTTAGTTATATGTTAAAGCAGAAAGGATAACTAAATAATCAATATAGCAATATAACAATGAACCTTTTTTTTTAAAACGAAAGTTTTTTTAAAACGAAAGTTAAGAACTGAATCTTACTTTACAATCTTGGTTATTAAATCATCATTGCATCAATTTGACTAATACATCACGGTTAAATGTGGACCATCCATACACAACTAAGTTAGAATTACTGAATCATATCTTATACAAATGTAGATCGTAAATTTATTAATCATTATTTTTGCTTTCAATTATTTTAATCTTTATTTATTTATTTAAAATGAAACCTTATGACAATTGGATCTGAACTGATTTTCCTATCAACCTAGTAATTAATCCTATATCCACGACAAGCAAATAAGCAAATTGAGATGAAAATAGACACTGGACTGCTAAAAATTATATACTTTTATTTGGGATTTTATTAATTATTGATTACTAAATCAAAAGTTACTATGTATTTTAAAAGAAACTTAATGCGTAACATTCCAATTAACGAATATGAATCAAACAAAAAGGCAAGCCATGTATACACCAACAGGGAAAGAGGGGTTTTTGAAAGGGATAGAAAAAAAAAAAACAAACCCAACTGATCAAGGTAACTTAGCTAAAAGGAACAAAACCAACACACGAAATAGTGCCTATTGACTCCATTACACGTGAATGTCCAGCATCTGAAACAATGATTTGTTACTCTTGACATATAGGCACTCACTGTTTCCCTTCCATCATCACTCACAGTAATCCACTCTGAATACACTCACTACTTTGAGCACACACGGACATGAGGGGCACATGAATCACGCAGACCCATTTATTTTGTGAAAACGTTGCTTCATTGCAATATGACCAATGAGAATTTTAACAAATATGACCAACTCAAACGCAATCCACTATCGGTCTACAAGAAGCCATTTGATAATGAAACATGATGCAATAAGAAAAACCTATACATTCGAGCAAAGTATAATAAAACCAATAAAATATAAATGCACGAAGGTGGTAAGAAGACCACAAATCATGACAGACGAACAAGCAAAAGGATCAACGGCGAATTTTAAATGGTCATGGTGAAAAGAAGAAAGCTCAAAATACCAAACACAAAGCAATAATAACAGTAGGTTAAAGTTGCACATGGGCTTGATGTTACTGTGAGGGGACCAAGGCACGATTCTGAGCTTTACTGGGTAGTAAAGAGACTTGATGTTTGCAAGAGAGACCTTAATCTAACAAGTGCTGGTAGCTGGACATAATGGTGAGGTGAGGTTCGTTCAGTTGCAAGGTTGAAGCAGTGACCCAAAGGTTATGTGGCGAAGTTGTGACTTGGGTCTATGTGTTTGTCCTTCTTGTTGAGTGAAGGAGAGAGGCACAGAGAATGGTGAGGTGAGGGTTGGAGAACCCGTGAGAGTGACCTGAGTGGAGGGATTCGCCTCCTAGTTTACACGGCTCTTGTGCTCCAAACAGAATGGTGGTGATCCCTAGGTTAAGCATAGTGGGTTGAGCCTTGGACAAGAGAGACATGTGATTTTGTTATTTAATATGTATTTTTTAGAAAAATATGAGTGATATTGCGAATTAGACGTTGAGAATTGGTGTATAGAAGCCATGCAAAAAAACAAAACATCGTCTTCAAATGATAGATGGGATAGAGGGGGCCGTCTTTGGAGAGAGATATGAGTTTCTAGGATTGGTTCATGTTCAACTCATGATAGTGAGTGTCAGGCACTCCATATATGGACAAAAAGATAAGGCGAAAGAAGGTTATTATATATATAAAAAAAAGAATATGATTTATTGATGAGAAAAAAGTATTACACATAATTTATTTTAATAAGAAAGGTACATGTATATATATAAAAAGAATATATAATTATAACTGTATATTCGAATAAGTCTCTAACAGATTATATCTAATACTCTAATAAATTTTATCTAAATAACTTAATGAATTCTATTTAATAGCCTAAAATCAGTTAGGATCAAAAAGATTATGAAATTGTTTTTTAAATGATTGTTGTTGTGTTACCCTCCTACAAGGAGGTAGTTAGAAGATAGTAGTCAAACTGAGCTTAAAAATTATGTGAGTAAACGGTCGGGGAGAAAGGATTTTTGTAAAATTATGTTGAGATTGTGATTGCTTTCACGATTACTGCTGTGACTTGGACTAGTGCCACTACGTCCTTGACCTCGACAATTGTTACCCGAATAAGTTATGACTTAATGCAAATCAATATCTATCACATGTCTCAAAAATTGTTGATTGTCGTTTATATTATATCATTATTGAGAAGACACTATTAATGGAAGACAATAGATCCAAAAGAAGAACATGTAAAGAACAATGAATTCAAAAGAAGAACTTGTAGAGGTCCAATTGCTTTGATGCCATACCAGAAAAAGAAAAACATGATTTGTTGGTGAGCAAAAAAATGCTACACACAATTTATTTTAATAAAAAAGATACATATATATACAAAAAGAATGTGTAACTGTAACTGCACATTTAAATAAGTTTTTAACAAATTATATCTAATAATTTAATAAATTTTATGTAATAGTCTAATAAATTTTATTTAATAATAATTTAAAATTAAAATAAATCAGTTAGGATTAACAGAATCAAGAAAATTATTGTTTAAATGGTTGTTGTATTACTCACCTTTTAAGAGACTCTGGATGGAGAAAAACTCTCAAACTCTGACTCATTCTCGAGGAGGGGCAACATGGAAGTGTGCAGACCCCACATTATTATTGACGATGATGTGGGAAATGCCAAATTCTACGGGTTTCCTTGGGAAATGCCAAACTCTATAAGGGTTTCCTTGGGAAATGCCAAACACGTTACGCGCAAACATAGTAACAGAGAGAATGAAAAATGGATACCTTACATGTATGGCATTCTTTTCAATTCCTATTTGATCGAACAAAGCAATCCTTAAGTCATATATGTAATGACCTGCTATCAAAGCCAAATGCATGATAGGCTTCACAATCCATAAATTGAGATCATAGTTAACTTACACCCAAGTATAGCTGCATGAAAGAATGAAAGCTCCACTAAGATTCTGAATTACAACTCTCAGGAGATAGGAACTAAATAATATAAGAGTTGCATTCGTGATGAAAATCAAATATTAAGACCGGTAAATATATAAAAAAAATTCAAACACTAGTTTCTAAAATGAAATTTATATAAATAGATAAGCATTTATTTCAAAAGAAAGACCCAAACAAAGAGTAAAATAATAAAATATAAATAAGCACCCAAATGATTTCTCAAAGGCTTAATCTTTTGCCTTGATACCATGATACAATGGAGGCAACTAAAATTAAGACACAAAAAATTGTAACTAATTTATCATGAACCCTTAATCATAACCTTTGTTATCACGATCTCGCAACCTCGCATCCAGATTACACTCATTCCCACGTTTCTTGGTGAAATCAAACACATAAACCTCAAAATTATAAGTCTTAGTGGCAACAATACTAGGTTTCTGTGGCATACAACACACTCAATTCACCTCCAGAGAAATGGAGGAATGCTATAGTGAAAATGACGCATCGAGAAAGGAATTGCTAAAATGACAATATAAAAATTTAAGAAAAGAATTGTGAAAGAGAAATAAAGAGTATTACAACTAAGTGAGATATTAATAAATAGAATTTAATTTTAAATTTAGCTAAAAAATATGGTAGATAATATATAGTTACATAACTTAAAATTAACTATAATTTAAGTCCTAGATAAAATTAGTAGCTAAATCAGAAAATTCTTGTAGTGTAAGAAGATTTTCTTGAGTTCCAAAGAATAAAAGAATTTTTTATTTTATTTTGTTGATTCCACCTCCTCTAAGAAAGATCACTTTAAATCTGAATCTAGCCATTCCGTTTCTTTAAAAACGTCATGAGAGATCACGCACCCACAAAAGTCTACTACATGATCACACATGATAAGCATGTTGGAAGATCCTTAAACCAACATGATGCAGGATATTAAATCCAGATTTCCTTATTCGAATCCAATTCTAGGAATAAAAGTTTAGATTGTTAACTAAGCATAAACTTTTATGGGAAAATATTGAATTTAATAAAATATACATGCACAGGTAAGGTGATGCTAAATTTAAAGCAATCGTGTTTGTGTAAGAGTTTGTACACCTTAGAGTCGATCTAACTATTAAGTTGTAACCTTGAGGTAGGGTTCGGTTATGATATCCTTGCAGACATTTTTATCAGAATTTTAACACAAATGTGCTTAAAATAAATAAAATCCATATGTTTACGCTAACAACTAACACTCAAGTACATGTAAATAAGTCACACAACATGAGAATTGAGAGATCATTACACGATAGTTTCAATCATAACTACGAATAAATTTATAGCCACAGCAACATCTAAAATATTGAACCTTTTCACTTCCTAAACTAAAGAAAGCACGTACAGAAATATATAAATAGGAAAAAAAAGTGCTTAGTTATAAGTTCTCAAAATGAACCTAAGATAAATAAATTTTATTAGAATCCAAGAATAAAAAGGTAGAATATACCTTGTTACAAGTTCAACAGAAATTACTCTATGAGACTATAACTATAGATCATAAAAGTGAAGTACTAAAAAATAATTATATAATAGAATTACAAAAAACAATGTGTCACCTCATCCTCGGACTTCAAGAGAGCAAATAAAACACATGTGATAGTATAAGAACATAAAACTTCAATGAGAACTAAGTAGAAAAAGGTGGCCTAAATCACAAAGGCTTGCACCTAGTCGGTTTAGAGAGGGTAACCATAACCAGTGCTCACTAAATTATGTATTAATAAAAGAACAAAAGTTGATTTAATTTGATGTGGCCGCTAGCATGTTGAAGATACGATAATTATAAAAGGAAAAACTCGACTAGAAAGAAATGATGAAGATATGTAGTAGCGGCAGAAGTAAAACTCACTATTTAGGACAAACTAGAACTTTACACAAAGTAGATTTTCACCATTTTAATTTGCTCTTGAACTTGTTCACATAGGCACATATAGTTACGTATTATTCAACATTTTCTTAGTGGGAAATAACTCTAATGGTAATTAAGAAAGGTCAGGAGGAAAGACAGGCCTCCTAGCTGACTATATATATCCATGCCTCTCAACACGAGACTTATTCATGAAATATAATAACTAAGTAAAACTACACTGTCTCATTTGTGAGTTTTATCCTCTTTGGCCAGGGAAGCCGCTACCACTACCACCACCACCAGGGAAGCCGCCACCACCATCACCAGGGAAACCGCCGCCACCAGGGAAACCCCCACCACCAGGGAAACCACCACCACCAGGGAAACCCCCACCACCAGGGAAACCACCACCACCAGGGAAACCACCACCACCAGGGAAACCGCCACCACCAGGGAAGCCGCCGCCACCACCAGGGAAACCACCACCGCCAGGGAAGCCGCCACCACCACCACCACCAGGGAAACCGCCACCACCACCAGGGAAACCGCCATCAATGCCCGGGAAGCCACCGCCACCACGAGAAGGGGAACCACTACCAATGCCCGGGAAGCCGCCACCAATGCCCGAGAAGCCGCCACCACCCCCAGGGAATCCACCAAGTCCAACACCAGGGTTATCCCCACCACTAACACCAACGTTACCACCACCACGAGGGTTACCTCCACCATCAGGAGTGGCTGACACCTCCGAAGAGATCAAAAGGAGCATGGCCAAAAGGCCAAGGATAATTACTATTGCTATCTTCGAACCCATCTTTCGGTAGTAAACTACAACAGGTATACTCAAATCAGATACGTTTGGTAATGAAGGATGAGAAAACTAGTTGGAAATATAATCTATATATAGGAGCGGAGAAGAGAGAAGTAGAACCTTTCTCTTAATTGGCACCGTAGTGTATGTTGATTCAGCCTTTAAGAGTTAACTAATAACCTAATTGTTCTTGATCTCCAACTCAATTTCAATGGTAATTTAAAAGATGTAGGCTATGAAATTGAAAGACAATATTTATTTTGGCTGACTACGTGCATGTATGAACTTGGTATTTAATGGAAATCAGAGGAACAACTTATTTGAAACCTAGTGAGGCGAAGAGATAAAAAAAAAAAGGTTTAAATAACTTTGTTTTTGCAGGTTTTGTATTTTAATTTTAATTTTAATTTTTTATTTTAATTACTGTTATTAAGTAACAATATTAAATAATAACAAAATAATAATACTGATAATCTATTAAT
>JAMLFT010003789.1:0-21154 GCA_026544285.1 Pachyrhizus erosus | reverse complement strand
TTATAAAATCTTATTTTACACTCCTAGAATTCGGATTATTAGATTATATTTTTCTCTTCTTACGTCTATTCATTTTTCTATTTCAATATATTTTTATAATTCTCATATTTATTTTAATATCTATTTTATCCCATTATTTTCTATAAACTAAAATTTTAAAATTTCTTTTATATGTATTTATTTATTTTGTCTTTCATTAATTTACTTATAGTTATTTTTATCTAAAATTTCTTGAAATTATATTATCATCCATCTCAATTTAATTTATCAATTTTTTTTATTTTAATGAATTTTTATAAAATAATTTTAAATTAAACTTGCATCACAAAATTATTCTAAAATGAATATGATTATTATTTTAGATATTTTTTATTTATTCTTACACTATTTTGCTTATTATAGACAAACAACATTATTTATTATTTTAAACAAGATGTTACAAGTTCTATGGTAGAAGAAATAGGAGAGGATAATGTAATGCAAGTTGTGATAGATGATGCTTCTAAGAAAAAATGTTAGAGAAAGAGAGAAAATTATTTTGGTCTTCTTGTGTCTCACTATCTTGATTTAATCCTTGAAGACATTGGGTAGCTCCCAATATTCTACAATACCATGTCAAATAGTAAAAAGGTCAAAACTTTTATTTATAGGTATACATAGGTTCTAAATTTGTATAGAAAACATTATGAGAAAAAGGAACTAGACCAATAGTCACAAGGTTTGTAATTGTTTTTGTCACTCAATAATGTATAGCACAACAAAATAATGTTATTTGGTCTATGTTTGCTTTAGAGTAGATAACTAGTAATGGTGTTAATAAAAGTGACGGTAAACAAGTGACGAATGTAGGGTTATGTGATTCTAGATTGTGGAAATGCATCAATATTGCTTGAAGTGTGACTGTATTTGTGAAGGTTTTAAGACTTGTAGATGGAGAATCAATTTTTTTTCCTATTTATATTATCAGAAATGATCACAAGTCATTAATCGTCCCTAACCCTCAATTAGCCACCATCTTAAATTCTAGGAAAATCATGTGTGGCATGATCTCAACCTCCTGCACCATTGGCTTCTGAAGTCATCGTGCCTCCATGGTTCCTAAAATGGTGTTTTCGCATTATTCTAACTCTATCCTTTCTGTTCTTAATGACTAAAATTGGCGTTTTGGTATCAGTTGCATATCAGTCGTGCGATGACAGTTGCTATGCTCATTTATCAAATAATTTTGGAGCCAATAACAGCTGCATTCTTATTTATTATTTGTTTCTTATTTATTATGTTTTTGGTTATGTAAATTATTGAAAATTTTCTTTGCATATGTAATTTTAAGTTTTCTTTTATACGATGATATTTGTATGTAAGTTTATTAATATAGAAATTATATATAAAATAAAATTAATTTAGAATAACATTTTTTTTTCAAAAAATCAACTAGAAAAAATTACACTAAATTTACTAGAATGAAGACTTTACCTGAAATCATATTAACATCAATATTATGGAATTAAATTATTTTTAAAATTTATTATTATAATAATATAATATAAATATTTTTTCTTGCTTACTATCTACTTTTGATGTAATTAATTTATTAAACAGCTTTGTGATCTTACATAAAATGTACGGATAAAGTTAGTGTTTAAATTTTGTTTTAGACACACATTATTCATTTCTTATTTATTATATTTTACTTATGAAAATTATTATCGATATACTTTTATATTCATACAAAAACTCACGTTCTGTACTATTCATCCATATATCACACGAATTTACGTTTTAGTATAATTATAAATTAATTATCAGTCTTAATATATATTTAAATTAAAAGAATGAAATTAACTCTGACTTGAAGGATTGGGTCTAAATAATTTCATTCATATTTAATTAAATTAGTTTTACATTTTATATTCAAATTTAATTTAATTTAATATCTTTTTAATATTTTGACTTTATTCAATTAGATTAATTTAGTTTTCAACACTGTTTTCCAGCACAATTGTTTTATTTTACGTATGCATAACATGAAGGAGATCTCCTTTGTCATTATTACCAATTGCTTTTGGAATGAGTTTGAGAGAGAAGCATTTTTTCTGAACCGCAAGATCCATCCAAGACTCTACAACACTACTGGAGAGAGAGGGAGAGAGAGAGAGAGAGAGAGAGAGAGAGAGAGACTGGAGAAGCATTGTGCAGGAGAGGATCCGTTTTCCTCATTTTTCTCGACGAAGAACTTGCAGTAGTAATTTCTATTTCTCTAAGTTTGTTTCACGTTTTTTTTTTTTTTCAGAAATACGAGGGATGTACATAGATTATAAATTCTCGAGTACATTTTATATCTAAAAAAGTTGTGGTTTCATAAACTATTATTTAATTCATTATTAGGTAATGTTTATTATTATTTAATTTTTAATCTCCATTAATCTTAATCTTAATATAATATGTAATTAAATTTTATTAATTATTTTTTAAAAATTTTAAAATTTAAATGTGTCATATTGATATTGATTAAAATCATAGAGATATAATGATTTAATATCACCTAATAATTTCTCGCTTTCATACTGTGAGTCTTTGTTTTTTTTATAAAAGATTATGGATTTTTTATATTCTCATGAAAATAAAAATTATTATCTATAATAATTATTTATTTTTATTATATTTTTTGTTCAGTTTTATTTTTTTATGTAAATAGATTTTAAATTTTTTTAAAAACTATTATATATTAAGTAAACATGTTCATGCAGCATAATATTCTTAAATATAATATTTCTAAAAAATAAATCCTAAAAATAAAAATCTTTACTGTTAAACAAACGCACAAGAGTTACCTAATTTGATATTTATTTATATCAAATTTGATAACAATCATACATGAATAAATTTATTAAATAATGTATCAACAGCTAATTAAAAGATAACGGTGGATAAAATTAAAAATAATTAAAAATGAAAATCTAATAATAAGGCTCTGCCCAAAAAACTCTTTTACAAGTGTTATTTATTGGAGAATAAAACAAAAATTTTAAAAAAATAATAAAAAAATAAAAATATAAAATATATTGAGCTTTTATAAAACTATTTCCAAAGGACACAAGAGAAGAATACAAGACCTATAAGGTGTAATAATTTCTCATTGAAAAAAAAAAAATCTCAACCATTTGGTAGTCCCGGACAGAGGCAAAACTATATTTTATCCCCTCCAACGTACACATACGCAAAAGCTTGAACTATATCAATTTCTTAACTATTTCTTAGCTACACACATACACAAACACAAAATCAAAACTATACGTTCCTTCAAGATACTACATCTTCTTGTAGATTGTGTTATGCTCTCTATCTCTGTCTTTAACTTCCATTGACTTTCTTACAATCGGTTCTAATTTCTCCCTGAGATCCGGTCAAAGGGCTAATGTTACCCATGTTGATCATTGACTTAGCAAAAGCTTCAAAAAATGCCGATTGGTTGTTAGCAAAGTTGTTAACAATGGAGATTGTGGAAGAGCCATTAGTGGAGAAGAGTTCTTGGTCTGTTTGGAGAAGACCTTGGTTGATGAGAAGATTGGTGAAATAGTTGTTGTCAAAGGTGTCTGGGGTAGAAGGGTCAAGGTTGTTCAATGTAGCACCATTCCCATTTTGGGGACAATTTTGCTGCAATGTGGCCAAATAGGTTGAGTTTAGGGTTGGATCAGGACTTCCTGTGCCACTGAAGTTGAATAGCCTTTGGGAGAAAAATTGGCATTGAGCGCGTCCAAAAGTGTGTGCACCTAATGAAAAAGTCCAATTTGAGTTAAGCATTTTTATAGAATTTTGTGTATAACAACAAATTATTATATGGTCTGACTAGGATTATAATCAAGTAATCACATTTGTTAATGTATGAAAAATACATTATTATATATTACATAAAAATTAGTCAGACTTAAGAATATGTTGGGATATAAAGATAACAGTTGTTTAGGAACTTTTATTATGAGAAAAAGTTATATATTTTCAATAAAAAAAATTCAAAAACACTTTTATCTTGTATCTGATCACACCCTATATAATTTTGGATCATACAATAATTTATTTGCTTGAAGAAAGATATATTGTAGTTACCAGATAATGCAACTAGATCAGTTGTGTCTAAACTAACGGCAGAGAATTTGGAAGTGATGTTGGCTAGGCTCTCAAATGGAGTGGGAATGGAACTATTGGCACCAGCTTGGTTTGCAGTTAGACCGTCTCTTCTTCCAAGTAGTACGTTCCATGAAGGACCTCCTGACTACAAAATTTTACACTAATAAATCCCATCTTGTCTCAAATAATTAGTATTAAATAAACGGCAAACACTAACCAGTGTCTTATAAAGAGGTAACAAGAAAAAAATTATTAAAATGTGCACCAAAGTATTTTTTTTTTATAATTTTCAAACGTATTTTTAAATTATTTTTAATACAATTTTTTCTCTTTTAATTTTTAACAAGTTGTCTCTTTTAATGTTTAACAAGTGTGCTTACCATATTGGTTAGGAAAATCTTTACTAAAATATTGTTTTCATGTTCACGTGGCTGTATATGCTTCTCCGAATAAGAAAGAAATAGGACGAGAAGTCAGAGAAAGTAGAAAGCCCGATAAATGATGCTACGAAAAAGTTGTGGCATCAATCCCCTTTAAGTTGCTTTTTCGTGGATTTTTATGATTAAGCTTTAAGCAGCCAATGTGTTCCAAACCATTCCTTTTAAAAGCAACCAAGATAATAAGAGAAAAGGAACAACGATATATCATCCTTTAAAATGTTCTGATATGGTGAAGGTTAATTATTCTCACACTCTTATATGATACATTGATTTTGGACGCACAATTAACTAAATAGTTTAATTAAATATTTATTCAATATGTGCTTTTTAAAGTAAAGTTTATTTATAATTTTGACTCTGGAATTTGTTGAATAAGTTCAAAAGAACAAGTTAGTATCATAAGGTTCTTATAACTACTTTCGAAGACTCTCTAATATGAGTATATTGTATATTAAGAAAAAGGAAAACCTTGTAATAGCTAGTTAGAAAGTTACTAAAGACACAGAAGATTCTGCTGCAAGGGCAAGAATATCAGCACAAGATACAACTCCAGGGCATGAACTTTCGATGGAGCTCTTGATGTTATCAACAACATCAAAGCCTCGAGCAGAATTCACGTTGGGAGCAGCATTCTTCTCACTTTGTGTGATATTACCACCCTGGTCTAACAATATGGATGCCTCACACCCCTACAACAGAAACAATTAGCATTTATTAACTATTAGTCTTCTAATATGGTAACAACCCTTTAATACAAAAAAAAACTTAAATATATTTTGACTAATGCTAACTAATGTTTTAAGAAGTTAAGAAAGTAAATTTTATTGGAATACGTAAAAATACACTTTTATTTTTAATTCCGTTCTTATATGATTTTTAATAAAAAAAATTCTTATAATTTCTTAACCAACATTCTAAGAACACTGGTTAACAAGATCCATATCTCTTCAATCCCTTAAACTTGAAAATTTTTCTTTTTAATTTTATAAAATAAAATCTAATTTTAATTACTCAAATTCATGAAATATTTATTTTAGACTTTCTTGTAATCTAAAATTATTATAAATTATGCATCTAAACTACCAAAAATTGGATAAAGAGACTAAAAAACTATTTTACAAATTTAAAAGATTGAAAAAGAAAGACTTTAAATTGAAGAGAATAAAAACATATTTTAAAATAACAGAAAAACATAGTCAAGGTTTTTCTTAAAAAAGAAAACGGAGATTTCAGTTATGGGGTTTTAGTATTTTACATTGACAAAGCAATCATGAAAGTGGAGGCGAGTGAGGCTTGCACCAATTCGTGAATCAGATTGAAGAGCCTGCTGAACAGCATTTCTCACTATAGATGACACATTGGAGCATGTGCTAGAGTAGAATGTTGAACTCAATTGACCCTCTGAAGGAAACATTAAGGTTAGAACTAAGAAAATGGTTGCCGGAAGAGAATAAGTATTACTAGAAAACATGGTCTGTTAGTTTGATGTATCTTCTTTCCAAATGGTTGGATTTGCTTTGTGATTGATATCTTAGTGCATGATAGGTGTATATGTAGAAAAGAAAGCGCGTCATGCATTTATTACTTTATAATTTTCTTTAAGTTGAAGTTTTCCTTGGTTATTACTTAGAAGTGTCAACTATACATAGTTGAAGATTTATCAAGATTTGTAATATGTGGTGGGTACATTTGGGGACAGGGAGAGGAAAATTGAAACCTTAATGATTGACAGTTAACTAATTTGTAATACTAGGTCATATACTCATAATATGAATTGCCTAGACAAATCAAAATATTAGGTGACTACGAATTTGTGTTTGAAAAATATTATTTGGAATGAACGGTTTTTGCACTATAGCATGAATGACTTTATTTTCGTTAAAATCTTTTATATATTTTTTTAAAATTTTTATTTAGGATTTGTTTAGAATAAGATCATTGTTCCTAATCTAATATTAGTGTTTTTCGTGCTGTCTGGTTTGTGGCAAGTAGCATTACTGTTTGTATATTGCATGTCATGTAGTCATGTACTATATACACATGCAAAATATTATTTTTGTTTTTAAATCAATGTACAACAACCTCATTAATTAGTTAGCGTGGTAAAAAAGAAAAAACAAAAACAGCACGTTTCATAATCACCGATCACCCTATTATGATGCGAATAAATTAAACCTTGATTGGTTATTTCATTTGATCATAATTTATGTTACACAATTAAATTTTAATTATACATGAAAAATTATAATACAAATCAAATAAAATATTAATTGACACGAGTGACTTGTGTCTTTTAATTAAATAATCTAAAGTTCAACTCTTAATCTTAAAAATGACATAAACTATGTAAGCACATAAGATACGAAGATTTTGTATCTTGGTCAATATAAAAAAAAAAAACCAAACTTATTTTATAAGTTAAAATCAATTTATATATTTCAATTTTTTTAAAATTAAAAGATGAAACTTCTATAAAAGTTAAAGTATAAAAAATAATTTTAATTGGTATATAGGATAAGTTTAATTTATTTTTTTATTGTCTTTTCTTATAATTACTAATTGTCCAAATACTAATTCTAAAAGACTAAATGACAAATAAGAATGTCTATATATATGTTGTGTTAGTATTAGATTTTCAGTATATAGAAATCAATTTAAAATTAAACACTAATTAAGTCCAATCAAGTTTGATAAATTTATTTAAAAAGACAAAATTCTCTTTAATACTTATTATGTTATAAAAGTCAAACTCAAAAGTTGATTTATCTTTATACTACTTTTTTCATTAAAAAAAAGAAGAATTTTTGTACAATAGCAACCAAAACTACAAATTAAATAATCCTTACAATTTAAAATCTATATAAATTAATATGATAGTGGGTGATTCATGACACTTAAAAGAGTAAACAGTGTATTAGAAATTTTGGCACAAGTTAGTCAATCGCAAACTTGTTCTTTAGACAATGTTATACCTAATACCTACATGCTTACAAATTAAGTAAGAGAGTAAAAACATGACCAATCATTTGCCCACCGACACGGCCTTTTCTTTGAATGGTCAATTTTATTGTCTTATTGCCCCTTTTTTAATAGGTATGCAGCTGTCCAACAAATTATAATATTCAACAAACATGCCATTCTAGAAAAAAGTTTTCTTTTGCTAAACACAATTTCTTTCTAGAGACAAGAAAGATTCTCCCTGGACCCGGTGAAAGTAACCAAAATTTTGAAAGAGTCATGTCATTGTTTCATATTTAATATATATTTTTTTAAAATATAACTTTATTCTCTAATAAATAACTTTTATTTTAATTTTTAATTCTTAAACATTTTTTTTACTTTAATCTGTATTATTAAATAATTATCAACTTTAATAATTTTGCGACTTAACACATTATAAAAAATTTGATACAGTTAATGATTTTAGATTAATTAATAAAAAATTAAAATATTATTTAACAAAAAATATTAATGTTATCTTTATACTATTGTTTAAAGAATAATAAAAAATAAAATAAAAATTATTTAATAATAGAAACTAAAATTAAAAAAAATTTAAAAAATAAAAATAAAAAATTTTAAAAATTAAGTTAAAACAAAAATCTTATTTACAGAACAATATCATATTTAAACTTTAATATTTTTATTTCGTTTCCTTACAGACATATTACACAAAAGTTTTAGTAAAAGGAGAAAATTTTAAAGTATACTACCGAGTACTTACGCTTACTAAATTATAATCATTACAGCTTAAAATTTCAAGAATATTCAGCTCTCCGCAATCAAGGGAGGCCTTAGAATTTACGGGCACATCTGCCATGAATTTCTACACAAATTTTCCAATCTTTATGAACAATTTGTAAATAAATATCCACCTAAAGGATAACAAAAGATAGTGGTATTGTTAATTAGTAATTTTGATAAACTTTTTTAGGCAGCGTAATGTTACCTTTTATTGGAAATAAAGATGATGGTGTACATTAATCATTTCCAGATACATTTGTGTGAATCAACCATGAAACTAAAACGATCAATCTGCACCAACACATTAATTTGTGACAAAATCCTCCTACCGTATTTATTTACAAAACTTTGTTTTAAAAAATATTTATCTTTTTTATAAGATTATTTTAATTATCTTATGCATTAATTATTTTATGATTAAAATACTCTTAATTATTTTAATCCATAATATTAAAGAAATAGTTAAATATTATTTTGTTTCTTCAATAGAAATTGATGAAGAATATGGATAGACTTTTGATAAGTAAAAAAATTATAAATAATTCTAATATTGTTAAAACAAATTTTAAAAAATATTATAATTATAGATCAAATTATTGATAATACTTAAATTTATCAATTTTCTTGATATGCATAAGTTAGTTAATTAAGTCTTATAAATAGAAATAAAGAAAATATATTAATAACGAAAGGAATCAATGCCTCACCACCATTTTGTGAAAGTGTTTATTGTAATATTTATATTTTTGTTTACACTTTTGATTAAATAATTCAAAATATCTTATATTTGTTAAGTCAAACTAATTGTCAAAAATTATTTTTAATATATTGTTGTTTCAAACTTAAGCTCACACAACATAATGTAACATGGGTAATAAACCTTATTCTTCAAACATGATTAGGAATTCAATTCTTAGTTCATACCTACGAAAAGACACCTCTTAAAAGAGGTGAACTCCATAAATGGATTATAGTACCTCAAAGAATTAGTCTTTTATTCTCAATCAAGAGATACCTAAGTTCATCCCAAAAAATTCAAGTTCACAATATTGTTATGATCATCACATTTGACATATTATCTGTTTTAGTACAAGGTATTTATAAACTATTATTGACTTCAACTTTTTAGGAGGGTGTTTATTTTTAAATTTGATTCTCAAAATGTTTTATTATCTGTTTTACTTTAATTTGGTCCCATTTGTTAATTATAATGATTTGAAGTTGAACTTTAAAAATAGAAATATTTTTTTTTCTTCATTTGTGATGATTTTTAATTGTGGTTACATCGATAACTTGATAAAAAAAATTAGTACAATAAAATAAAATAAAGACATAAAGTAAAAGCACCAATATGTGACGTCCTTCATCTTTGTTTACCACAATTAATTCTTTTATTTTATTAAATCATTGAATTTAGACAAATAAGATTTTCAAAATCACTATGTTATCTCTTCTTTACAAAAAATTTTAATGTAAAAAATATAAAATTTTCTTCTTAATCATTATATTAGCCAAATAAGAAGCATAAGACTTAGAAACGAATTTACACATTGCTAGAATGTGAAATCATGGATTTTCATACATACATAAATTTTAACCATAACTCATCATTTCAGAAATCAAGTATATAATTAGTAATGATTAATGCACTAATCATCCATCCAATCATCATATCAATAACCAAAATACAAGTACCAATATACAAACTAGGGAATTATCAAAAGAATAAAGTTTTTCAAAAAAGAGATTTACAATGCTCATATATAAAAGAATATGTCTAATCTACCCATAAATAGTAATCTAGTCAGAGTAATAATAAGTAAATCCTATATGTATACCTTATGATTGTACATCATGGTCTCTATTTAGGCAAACCCCTCTGAGGGATCTTCCTGGTGACTCTTCCTTTTCTTTGTCCATGGTTTTTATAGATACTGACTCCCTTTACTAGGGTGGAAGTAATTTGTTGCACTCCAGTTCATTGGATGCCCTGATAAGAGAAATCCACACCTAGAGCATGAGTTAAAAGGGGGAAAAAGGACCTTTTGAATGACACTGGTAGGGGAGAGAACATTAGTAAAAAAGATGCAAGGAAAACGAGAGTCAGTGTTCGTAAATGGAACAAAGGTGAAACACATTGATCTCGTAAAGGTGTCTTCCTCAAAAAATGAGTCAAGGGTCCACTATCCCTCAATAGGTTTAATCACCATACAGAAGATAGGATAATAGAATCTCAAAATCTTGATCTAGAAAAAATAAATATGTAAGGAGCGAGTCTTTTATCATCTCTAAAGTCATACAAACACAAGTAGAAATATGTGTTTGCTCATATGTGCCTCCATAGCACTAATCTTTGTCACATAACTCTTGTATCTCATTTATCACCGTAACGCTTTAGTTACTTCACTAGTTTATGATTGAGCTCTCAGTTCCTCTCGACCCTCCAAATCATAGAGGACTTACATGACGTTCATTTATAACCATTTATTTTTTAGTAACGATTGGAAGAACATATCCTATCTAGTACTCAAATTAGGATATTATCGAATAACCATGGTAATGATTTGTATTCGTCAAGGACGCCAAGCCGATTATGTGAGTCCCTCAACCTTTTGAGTTATCATAACTTGACACCTCATGTTATCCCCTAGGACTTTATGAGCCTACATATATTTTTTAGGTACTGTACCATATTCAACTCACATAATCTTCATTCTTAAATTTTTCGCACACATGATTTTGCAAAATGATCGACAATTACCTCCATCACTCCACTACGACAAAGCCTTAAATTGCATTAATACCAATACAATAACTTTCACAAGGCAAACAATTTGTCTTCATAAACAATCACACCAACAAGGATCATCGTCCTATATACACAAGCATCATAGCCTTAGGCTTTCAAGCCTCTAACACTGTAATTCAGACTCAAGGTCTCAAGCTCCACGGTCAAAGACTCTCCAGCTTTACATTGATTCATAGCACAATGAGGCTCATCGCTCACCAAATCTTAATGTCACATTAATCTACTCATTCGTTAATGAAGTCTCATTCGCTCAACTTAAAAATACATAATGTACTACTCGTCTCAATTTCTAAAGACAATAAAATAATCTCATTTGTCAAGATTCACAATGAAAAGTAACCCTTTTATTAATAAATCAATTAAAGTTATGATTATATCTTAATTCTCATGGAACTTATGTCTTAATTAAATCTTACACCTCCTAGATATTAATTAATTTTAAATTGGTCATAAAACTTTCCATAAATATTCTTGATATTTTACTTTATTATTCACTCTTTACAGCTTCTCAAATTTTATGAAAAATAGCTCTCGTTAATTAAGGCATAATGTAATTAATCCGATAATTTTTTTCGTACAATTAATTCCTTAATTCTTTCCCAATCACATAATGAAATCATTCCTACCTAATTACCCTTTTTTTTATCATGGTTTATTATTTTTGGAGCAAAACTTTGTAATTTAAATTAAAATCCTGCATAAACACATATACAAGAACACTTTTCTCTCATTAAAATGAGGTAGAAAATGACAAGAAAGGGGAATAAACTCCTCCATACCATCGTGATTTAGAAACCAAAAAAATTGCTATAATGGGAGAGAAAAGAGTGCGTCCAAGGGCATCCAAGGCTTGATCTAGCAACTCCTATGGCTAGAGTAGTGGGTGAGTAAGGTAAGAAAGGGTAAGGGAAAGTGAGAGAGGGAGATAGTTTGGGATGTGGAAAAGAGAGAGAGAAGGCAAAAAAATAAAAATAAAAAATTGGACAAATACATTGGGGGGGAGGGGGACTTGTGGCGTGTTTCCTTTGGTTTGAAGGTTGGGGACCTTAAGTGATCCCTTATATAGGGTACCAACTAGATCTTGAGTTTTTAGAACCCCACTTTGACTCCCTAACTAACCCCTTTAATTAGTATTAAGCTTAGTTTAGTTAATTTAATTTTTGTAGCTTCTAGACCATTTTAATTAGGCACTTTGGTTTACTTAATTTAAATTAAACTTAGTCAAATAAATTAATTTAATTTTCTAACAAGAATGAAAATTACAATTTTGCTATTAATGAGTTTACCAAAGTTAACTTTAACAATTTAATCTTAATAATTTACTAACACTAAATTGTCCTATTTTAAATTTTTATAAAACTTCATTTAACATCTCACTATGTTAATTTTATGTCTCTAAGCATATTTTGTCTTTATTTCTAATTTATATAGTTAATTACTTATTTATCATTAGACAGATAAGTAATAAAACTCACAAAATTTATTTTATTTAGTGGAATTTATATTTTAATAAATTTGACGATATTACACAATACATAACTACAAATAATAAAGTTAAATCATTGATTTCCCACTAATATTATTAAGAAGTAATAAAATTTAATAATTAATTAATGACAATAATCATGCATAATGTATATATATAGAACTTGAGATAGACTAATTATAATTAAAGAACTTGTCTAAATCATATTTAAGTCTATTCATACTTATATTTGAGTTTAATCAAGTTATGATGAACTTTTCCCTGTTTTGAAATTGAATGGAGAGAGGCAGACAATAAGTGAAAAAGGGGTATGGAGGATGGAAGAATAATATGAGGTTATTTATTTATTTATTGTAAACAAAAGAAATAAATGGGACATAGATATGGCTTTGTGAGATTTCTACGAATTCAAAATGTCATGGAGTTGGAGAAAAATCTGAACAAAATATGTATTGGAAACATCAATATGCATGTTAATGCAACATGACATGGGAGGGGTGGAGAAGTGGGTGTAATAAGTAATGAAGCTAGAGGAATATGAAAAGCTAGTAGGTTTGGTGAAGGGATACTAACAAGGAGTAAGATGGAAAGAAAATCATGAGTAAAATAGGGTGATCTCAACAAAGCTTACACCCAAGCCATTGGTATAGTTTGAAAAGGTGACAACATGAAATATAGAGTGAAGCATATAAGTCTTGAGTGGTTAAAAAATTGTTGTCAAGGAATTAAGGTAGAAAAAGCAAACAAAAATTTTGTTGAATTAATGCTTAATAGGGAGAATTGATGATGTTACAATGTTTGATAAGCTTCAAGATGTCTTTGTAATTGAGGATATGGGAGAAATAATGTTTAAATATTTAGATGATGACATGGTTTTTATTATGGGTATGGAGGAAGATCATGGGGAAAATTAACATGAAAGATAAAAGCCTTTTTCTATCTATTTTCCAATCTATATAGAGATGGAATCTTAAAATTAACTCAAAGAATTCAACCAACTAAGTCAAAATAAAGTTTGAGCCACAAGGAAGAGTTACTAGAGGTCCTATAAGTGAGTCTTTGGATTTTCAAAGCGGATCCTCAAAAGAGGGAGATGTATATATGATATCAATGTATAAAGGAAATAGTGAAGCATGGATGATGAAACAAATGAGGCTAACATGTCATAATTTTAAGAACACTTTATTTGATAACAATATTCATAATTGCAATAATTTTTTACTTAAAAATAATGCGATGGAAGCCAAAAATAAATAAATATTTAGGAGTAGAGAGATTTTGTGCATAAAGAGAAAATAAAAGCTCTAAAAGATAAATTGTAATGGTGGAATAAAGAAAAACTTGGGAATCTAAAAAGAAGAAATCTTAAGGTTCAAAAAAAGATGAATGGTTTGAATCAAAAAGAAAGATAAGGGTTTGAATGGAGAGAAGGGGAAAAAGTTATATAAGGAGTTCTGGATGGTGGTTTTATTAATGAATGTCTTTTGAGACTAAAGGCAAGGTCAAAGTGATTGATAGAGGGAGATCAAAATACAAAGTATTTATATTATAAGGTAAATCAGAAGAGGAAAAAAAACTATAATAAAAGGTTTAACATTGATGGATCTTAAGTGGAAGAGCCTAGTAGAATTAAAGAGAAGATTAATAGTGTCACTATTCAATACATTTACATGAGAAAATTTGTGTCTTTTGTGCTTAACTGTTGTGGAAATTAGCAATTACTCTCTAATTTGAGATTGTTTTTATCCAAACACATGTTTTGAGTCTGGAAACAAATGGAGACATTAATCCCAATGTTATATGAATTTTAGGTAACTAAGGAGCAAATGATGCATGGATAGAAGAGCAAAGAAGATAGACAAAGAGAAAACTCTGATGCTGAGAAGCTCAAGCAGGACTCGCCCTTCGCCCAAGCGAAAAGTATCTCGCTTAAGCTAAAATATCTCGCTTAAGCGAGAATGGGCCAAAGAGCAGTTATTTATCAGCAGAGAATCTCGCTTAAGCTAGACACATCTCGCTTGAGCGAGATAACCTTGTTTCAATTTTATGTACATGGATCGCTTAAGCGAAAATATATCGCTCAAGCAAAAATTTATTAAGTTAGTTACGGAGAAAGTTTAAAATGAAAAAGAGGAAAGAAACAAGGGGTATCAGGGGAGAAAAACATTTATCTTGCAACAGTAAGAGCTACCATGAGCGGCTAACTTCTTCCTTGGGGATTGAATGTAATATACTCGAACTCAATTGTATTTTGGTGATGGTTATATATAATTCTCTTTCTCTACTTATTCTTGGTATTTTTGTTTTACGCTTACTGTTGGATTCTATCTAATCAATAGACTCCTTATTTTTATTCTTAGATGTAACTGGAAAGTATGTGTAAGAATTAGATCTAAACGGAAATACTTGATATATTGCAATGCTAGGAATAGATTTCAACATATCGATTACTTAAGAGCATTTAAACTTAAAGCTGGTTAGTTTACTAGGCAATTGAGGGATTAGTGTTTAGCAAACTTTCTTTAGAATTTCATGTTTGAGGAATCAGTGTGAATGATTTAGGATGTGGTATCAAGAATAAGTTTTGTGAGTATTGTAGGTGATTAGAAATACAAAGTGAAGAAGAGTAAGATAGAGTATGTTCAATCCCAAATCCCATAACTGAAATTTTTAAACTAAATTTTTGTTCGATCACATGCTTGTGGATTTAAAGTTATTTTGATAATCTAATTCCAATATAAACCAAGTTCTTCAATCATTTCTTTGTACTCAAAGAGTGTTACAACAGAAAATTTTTAATTGAAATTGTTCCTTGTGGATACGACATTCGTACTTTGAAAAGTACTATATTATAATTGATTCAGTGCACTTACTGAAGGAAAAGAATTAACAATTAAGAAAATTATTGAAAAACTATTTTCTGAACAGTAAAGGGAAAATCCAAAATTAGATGGTGTTAATTTCAATTAGATATGACATGAAGATAACTTGATGTTACTTTCTATCTTTCAATAGTCAAAAACCAAGTATGTGGTGTAGAAGTGTGGTAGCCAAAAATGTCCTGACCATGATGGATTAAATTTTAAGTTCATTAAGGCATTTTAGGGTTATACGAAATACGATATTAGGAGGTTCCTAGATAAGTTTCATGCTTATGGAAAGTTTCTTAGGGGTAGTAATATTTCTTTCATAAATATTATACCTAAAGTTAGAGACTTACAAGTGTTAGAGAAGTTTGTGAAGGGTTAGAAACACATTAGCCAAGAGAGGGTTGAATAATGTGTGTGATTTTTCAATTCTTTTTGAAAAACCTTTTTTCAAAAAGATATATAAAAACTTTCAAAAGCTTTTGGACGTCTAAAATGTGAAGGGAGGAAGATAATAGATAAGAACACAAGTTTATACTAGTTCACTTAAAACTTAAGTTAAGTTTAATTTTCCTTTAACCTTAAGCTACGTCCAATTGTCCTTCAACCTTAAGGGTTTATACTAACCAAAAAAAGGTTACAACAAATATTATTTAATTACCACTTCTAGCTACAAAAACAATTATTCTATATATCACTTCTAACACTCATAACCCAAGTATTATTATATTATCACTTCTAGCTACACTGTAATATTTTTCAAGGTAAGTAACCCAAGTATTTTTTTTTCCACTAATTCACTAAGCCACTCTTGGCTTGCACAAACTTTACAAGTTTAATGGATAACTCACAAATATACAAATAAGAAAAAATTATAAACAACTTAACATAGCTATTGATAAATAAAAATTTAGCACAAAAGATTTTTTGAGCTTAAGATAAGGTTGTCCAAAGGTTTTAAGAATTAGGGATATAACAAAATTGTGTTTATATCATTAGATTATTCGGTCTCCAAAACTTCCTATATTTATATGCTTCATAAAAGAATGTTTGTTGTGAGCTAACACTCTTGCAAATGTTCCCATTTTGATATTTTATTTAATGCATAATAACTTTAGTCATGTTTGTTTCTCTTTAATATGACAACTTCATTAAAGGAAAGAGAAAAAACTTGTCTTTAATGTCAATCTTCTACAATATGCAAATGATACAATTATCATTAGTGAGATTTCTGTGAGTAATGTGGTAGTTTTGAAGACTATTCTAAGGTGTTTTGAAGACTATTCTAAGGTGTTTTGAAATAATCACTAGGCTTAAGTTTAGAGTGGACAAGAAGGTTTTGGAAAGGTTTGCTAACATGAGGAATTGTAGATTGTTATCATTTCCTTTTATATACTTTGGTATCCCTATAGTTGCTAACTATAGGCGGGAAGATACTTGGAAGTTGATAATGAATAAGTTTGACAAGAAATTAACAACTTGGAAACATAGGATTGTGTCCTTTGCTAGTAGAATGTGTCTTATAAATTATGTTCTAACTTATCTACCTTTGTTTTATTTGTGTTTCTTTAAAATTACAGAAGTGGTGATGAGAAAAATAGAGAATATTCAAATAAGATTCTTTTGGGGATGTGAAGAAGGAAAAATAAATCAATTGGGTGAGTTAGGAGAGGATATGTCATCCAAAGAGTCATGGAAGCTTGGGATAAAAAACATTACCACTTTTAGTGAAGCTATTTTGGCCAAATGAAAGTGGGAATTATTTTTTCTAAAGAAAACTTTATGGCATAAAATGGTGGAGTCTAAGTATGGAGAGTGGAAAGACTTAATTCTTGAAGAGTGTAATAGAAAGGCTTCTAATGTGGACCAATTTATGTTGTGTATGACAGTATGAATAATTTAAAATAGGTTGACAAAATGGTGGAATTGAAGGTGGGGAACAGTGAAGATTTTAAATTTTGGTTAAATGAGTGGTTGGAAGAAGAAAATTTGGCTAATTCTTATCCTAAAATGTTTTTTTTTTTAATTTAGAGAAACAATATAGAATGGTGGCAACATGTGGAGGTTACATCCATATGTGAAGAAAATTTATAAGTGGTCCAATAATGGTTTGCTAAGGCCTAATTAGGTTAACAATAATTGTCTAGATAAACTATATTATCGTTTTATAATGTGGGTTTTAGGCTTAACTTAACCTTACAAAATCAACTTGTAAGTTAAGGGTTATGTTTACTTGTATATTTTGTTTGACCATATCACTAGTTGATATAGGATCTCTAACACACATAAGCGATAGATAAATGTTTATAATGAGAGAGCGAATGGAGAAAAATTGAACTATACAATCATATATGAATTGTTGGAATTAAATTTTTTTTATTTAATCCTAACCATCTATGTATGATTATATGGTCCATATTTGCTCCTATGATCATCCTCTCACACAAACAATCCTCTCACTTAATACACTATCTGTCTACCTATCTATTTATATATTCATCTATTGATACACACATATAGCGAGAGAGAAAAAAAAAGAAAGAGAAAAAGCTACTCTAAAAGTAACTTTAAGAGAAATATTTCTCATTTTCACTATGCATTTTCTTGTAATCTAATGGTTTTAATTATTAACTTACCATTAATAATTAGATTACAAGTAAACAAAAGATGAGGATGAGAAGTAATTTTTTTGAAGTTATTACTAAAGTTACTTGATCATTCTTTATTTATACACGTTGTAGATAAATTTTTACTATTGGATCGATTTTCACTAAGAGTATTATCGTGTTCTTTACAAAATATTTTTATGGTACATATATAATATATATAAGTTAAATATAATTATCATCACAACTTCACACTTAAATAATAATTATAAAGACATTAATGTTTAACTAACTCCAAAAAGAAAACAAGAAACTTAAGATCAACTATCCTTGAATTTAATAATCCTAATAATTAACATTAAAGATATCTCAGCATGTTAAGAAATAAAAATCACATTTATTATTCATCTTAAATATTATATTCCTTTTGAATTTTTAATATATTAAGTACATGCTTATTTATTCCTTAATTCTTTATCACTTAAATTTGTCTAACATTTACCCTAATGTAACAAGTACGTTGTTAGTTGTACGTGTGATATCTTAATTAAGCAACCGTGTTATGACAATGCGACAAATAAAAAATGTGAGAAAAAAAATTAAGAATTTAAGGATAAGTTAAGTAGAAAAAGGTTTAAAAAAATATACATAAAAGTTATAGTTAGATGACAAAAGAATATATTTTTCTTTTAAATTAATAGTTTTATTTTTAATTTTTAATAAAAATATAATAACAAACGTTAGAAATATTAATTAAATATAAAAATAGATGCATTAGTATATTGAAAATATTTAATATTTATTTACATAAGTAAATAATTCAAAATTATATGTTTCTCTCTCCTTCCCTATATTTAGTTCTTTTATCCTTCTTTTTTTTTTTCATATTCAATTGTTTTAAATTTTTAAAGTGTAATTCATGACTTTTTTTTTCTCAAATATACCCTTATTCAATATTTACTACTAATGCTACATTAATAAAAAATTAAGATATTAAATAAGTACACTTTAATGTAAATATAATAATTTATACTTTCATTAAATAATTTTTAATATATATTTTTTATGCATATTTCTTAATCCATGTACATTAATCACACACTACAAAAGAGACGAGAAAGAGTGAGTAAGATTTAAGACATAGAATTAAGGGTTTCATTGCAAAAATTTTGACTTATGAAATTATTGCTTATGTTTTTAATTTAGGTTAAATTATGTTACAAATTTTTAAATTATATGACAATTTTAATTATGTCTTTTAAATTTTTTTAATTGGATCATTAAATTTTTATTTTTTTAAATTAAGTTTTTTTGTCTAATTGTTATTATGAAAAATTAACTAGATGAATGAGTTGTGTGAGTTTGCAATAAAATTGTTATGGGATGAAACCTAGAGATGTTTTTATGAAAGAGTAGTTACGTTGAGTACACTTATAGATATGAGAATATTGTTAAAGAACCTAATTCAAAATATTAAGTTCAGAATCTATAGAGATAAGAATACTAGTTAGGAGATGTAAGAATAATAACTTAAAGAGGTAAAAATACTCAATATAAATCTACAAATATGACAATACTTAATTTAAAAATAAATAAAGTTCTTTTTTTTTGTTAGAATAGTTAGACAGAAGGATTCAATATTTAAAAAAAAATACAAATTTAATAATCCAATTAAAAAATAATTGAAAAAGTTAATTAAAATTTTCCAAATAATTAAAAAATAATTTAACCTTTAATTTAGTAATGCATTTATCCAAAATAATAGAAATCTATGAAAGAAAAATGGAATCCATATGACCAAAAGCTCCATATATGTGCTCGGGGCACTATCAATGCCCATAAAATTGTTTACATTCGTATAAGAATCTTTGCTAATTAGTTTTCTCACTTAACATTGTGGATAGATCCTCTCTAGTGAAAAAAAAAAAAAAAAAAACCATGACATGATATCAAGTATTTCGATTTTATTGTTTACTTTATGATATAAATTAACATTATATTATATTAATAATTATAAAATTCATTAAAATACTAAAGCATTATAAAATAGTAAAGTCATTATAGAGAATTCATTCCCATAAAGATTGGAGTTACTTTAGTACTACTTCAATAGACAATGAAAGAAGCAGTCAATTCCCATTGAATATTAACATAAAAAAAAAAAAAAAAAAAAAAAACCGCGTGAAATCGAAATTTGCGTCCACGATGGAGTTGGTGAAGGTGGTTGCTGACTTGAAACCAATTTTGAAATTAAAATGGTACCCTTATATTACTATATTACCATATATTAATGAAGGTCTTTCATACATCAACATGAACATTTTTTACTCATCGTCACTGAACACATGAAACATGCAGGTTTTAAGATAGGAGATATACAAAGAATTTTTACAACAACTTTGCATATATATGTAACCTTCTTATCAGCTGTATTTTTCTCTCGATGAAACCTGCCTATATAAAGTGTCAACCATCCTGTTATATATGTTTAAAAGATCCACGATGTGTTATTTTGTTTAAATGATTTAGTTATTTTAATTTTGTAAATTTTATAATATAATATAAATTTAAATATTATATATAAAAATTTATTTAAAAATAAAATTTATTAAAATAAATGTTTAGTTTAATTTTGTGAATCTTATAATATATTAATATTTTTATTTAAAAACTTAAAATAATATTTTTTTATTCCTAATAAATTTTAAACAATATTACTTCTGCAAGCAGCTATATTTCTAAAAATAATTTCAAATCATGTGTTAGAATGATAGATTTTATTAAATTCTTTAGTTTAAAATATTTTTTTTAAGAAACAACATTGAAAATGATTTTAAACATGTTTTTAATTTTTATAAAAAAAAATTATTTTTAGTCATTTTAATGTGTCAAAAAAATATTACATAACTTCTTAATATATGATTTTTTTAATTAATTAATTTTTTTTTACTATTTTTATTCAAAAAATTTATAATTTGAATTATTTAATTATATTATAAGTGTTATTTATCAATAAAATATTTATTTTTTATTATCATGTGTTATTTTGAATTACTTAAAATTAGAAAAAATTATTT